>PVKP010021044.1:0-39785 GCA_004027715.1 Plecturocebus donacophilus | reverse complement strand
AAGGCACATTACAGAATTGAACAATTTTTGACATTATTTCTTCTTAGATTGTTGCTGCAAGCATATCTGTGAAAAGTTCTTGCTAAACTTTTCCGGTGCTTTCCTGAGTTCGTTAGGTCATGATGCACTTTTTGCCAATGCCAAGTGAGGTTCTGGCGTTGGCCCAGGACATCAGGAGTGCAGATGCCGGACAGCACAAGGCGGGTGGTGTGTGAGTCCAGTTAGGGTATTTGGCTTCTGAGATTGGATGTTGATGGCATGGCTGTAAAATGTGCCTAGAGAAAATTTATTTTTAAATTCTTTTCTTTTTTGATGTAACTGAAACAGCACATACTCTATAGACTGCCCTGTTAACCACAGCTGCCTAGTTTATTTCATTTTAAAAAACTTTTTCAAGTTTAAAATTAAACATATAATTGTTTAATGATGGGGTGTAGTGATTTTTCTTCTTTTTATATTTGTTTGTTTTCTAAGATTGAGGATAATAAATTTTTTTGAGTTTTAAAAATTAATAGATCTATTTATTTAATTTTCAGCTTACAGCAATATTGAGCTGAAAGTACAAAATTCTTACATACCCTTTCTCCTCTCCTTTCTCCCTGTTTCCCCTATAATTAACATCTTGTATTAGTGTGGTTCGTTTGTTACAATTGTTGAGCCCATATTGGTACATTATTATTATCCATTAGAGTTCACTCTTTGTGTGGTACATTCTGTGAGCTTTGACAAATGCATAATGACCTGTGTTCATTATGACAGTATTATACAGAATAATTTCACTGACCTAAATATCCCATCTCTTTCTCTTTATTCCTCCCTACCCCCAAGCCCTTGGCAAGCACTATTTGTTGGTTTGTCTATTTACTTATTTATTTTAGTATCTCCATAGTTTTGCCTTTTTCAGAATGTCATATAGTTGGAATCATACAAAATGTAGCCTTTTCTGATTGACTTTATTCACTTTAGCAATATGCATTTAAGAGGCCAGGTGTGGTAATTTACACCTGTAATCCCAGCACTTTGGGAGGCTGAGGTGGAAGGATTACCTGAGGCCAGGAGTTCAAGACCAGCCTGGACAACACAGGAAGACCCTGTTTCTACAAACATTTAAAAATTCATCAGGTGTCTATATTCCCAGCTACATGGTAGGCTGAGGTGGAAGGGCCACTTGAGCCCAGAAGGTTGAGGGTATATTGAGCTATGATGACACCGCTGCACTCCAGCCTAGGCAGCAGAGCAAGATCCTATTTCTAAAATAGTAATAATTATATGCATTTAAGATTCCTCCATGTCGGCCAGGAGTGGTGGCTCACACCTGTAATCCCAGCACTTTGGGAGGCCAAGGCAGGTGGATCACTTGAGCCCAGGAGTTCAAGACCAGCCTGACCAACATGGCGAAACACCGGCTCTACTAGAAAATACAAAATTTAGCTGGGCATGGTAGCACACACCTGTAATCCAAGCTACTCAGGAGGCTGAGGCAGGAGAATCACTTGAACCTGGGAGGTGGAGGTTGCAGTGAGCCAAGATCATGCCACTGCACTCCAGCCTGGGCAACAGAATAAGACTCCATCTCAGGCAAAAAAAATATTTCTCCATGTCTTGTCATGGCTTGATAGCTTGATATCTTGGTTCCTTCCAAGTTTGGGCAATTATGAGTGAACCCACCATAAACATTTGTGTTCAGGTTTTGGTGTGGATGTGACTTTTTAATTCATTTGAGTTAACACCTAGGAGCATGATTGCTGGATTGTGAGGTAAGAGTATGTTTAGCTTTGCAAGGAACTGCCTAACTGTCTTCCAAACTGGCTGTCCCATTTTGCCTTTCCTTCAGCAAGTCAGAGTTCCTGTTGCTCTCCCTCCTTGTCAGGCTTTGGTGTTATCAACGTCTTGGATTTTGACTTTTTTTTTTTTTCTTGAGATGGAGTTTCACTCTTGTTGCCCAAGCTGGAGTGCAATGGCACAGTCTCGGCTCACTGCAACCTCCTCTTCCCAAGTTCAGGCAATTCTCCTGCCTTAGCCTCCCAAGTAGCTGGGATTATGGGCACCTGCTACTATGCCCAGCTAACTTTTCGTAGTTTTAGTAGAAACAGGATTTCACCATGTTAGCCAGGCTGGTCTTGAACTCCTGACCTCAGGTGATCCTCCTGCCTCCGCCTCCCAAAGTGCTGGGATTACAGACATGAACTACCGCGCCCAGCTGGATTTTGACATTTTAATAGGTGTGTAGTAACATTTCATTATTTTAATTTGCATTATAAATGCAAATAATATGATGTTAAGTATCTCTTTATATGCTTATTTGACATCTGTGTATCTTCTTTGGTGAGGTATCTATTCAGATTTTTTGACCATTTTAAAATTGCATTGTTTGTTTTCTTATTCTCAAGTTTAAGAGTTCTTTGTATATTTTGAATACAGTCCTAAATCAGATATGTGTTTTTTTTGTTTTTCTTTTCAACTTTTATTTTAGGTTCAAAGGGTACCTGGGCAGGTTTGTTACATGGATAAATTGTGGGTCACAGAGGTTTGGTGTAAAGATATTTTGTCCCCTCAGTAATCAGCATAATACCCTATAAGTAGTTTTTCAATCCTCACTCTCCTCCCACCCTCCACCCTCAAATAAGCCCCACTGTCTGCTATTCCTTTCTTTGTGGCCATATATACTCAATGTTTAGCTTCCACTTATGAATGAGAACATGTGGTATTTGGCTTTCTGCTCCTATATTAATTCACTTAGGATAATGACCTCCAGCTCCATCTATGTTGCTGCAAGGGCCATGATCTCATTCTTTTTTTATGGCTATGTAGTATTCCATGGTGTATGAGTACCACATTTTCTTTATCCAGTCTACCATTGATGGGCATCTGAGTTGATTTCATGTCTTTGCTATTGTGAATAGTGCTGCAATGAACACACACTTGCGTGTGTCAAGTATATGTTTTGCAAATACCTTTTCCCAGTTTGTGGCTTATCTTTATTTCTCTTAACAGTGCATTTTACAGAAAAATAATGCATTTTTAATGTACATAATCAGGGAGAAAAGTGTTTTTAAATAAGTCACTTTGGCTTGATACCCACTGCCTACCTAAGAAAATAAGAAGAACAGCTTGAGCGGAACAAGGTTCTTGGCTGTACAGAAGCTGAATTCATAAGAACCATGACATGAGTGTGATCCCCAAATTAAATGTAATCAGTTTTTAGTGCTACAGGGCTGCAAGAGAGATGTAGTCCCAAATTATATAAGGAGAAAAAAGAATCTTTGTTATGTGACTGTAGAGATTTTTCTCCCAGTTTTTGTTTTTATTTTTATTTTACTTTCTTGGTTTTCTCACTATTTATGTTTGTTAAGTAACTAAAACTCTTGGAAAAACTAGAAAAACTCAGGGTGTCTGCTAAAAACAGTATTTAGCAAGAGATCAATTTGTTGGTTTAAATTTTGGAGGGGGCTGGGAGAGAATGAGATATACCTTTATTACTCATTCATTAGGATATTTGTCCAGCACATGTTACTTGAGCACCCACTAATTGGCAGATACTATGTTTGATGCAATATACGGGGAGCAAGATCCAGACTTCCTCTTGTGAAATTTATATTCCAAGAGAGATGGACAAATAAATTTGAAAACAAGTCTCCTTTGACTAGGGTGTTGATAGGGGTGAGCACAGGAGCCGTGGGAACTACAACAGTGATATTTGGTCTCCAGGGAGCACAGAAGGTTCAGACAAGCTTACTCCAAAGCTCAGACCTACAGAGGATGAAGAATTGGCCAGGCAAAGAATGAGAAAGAGGTTTCCAGCCCTCTGCCCCCATTCCCTTTCCACACTGGGAAAAGCTCACATGTGAGAGATACAAGATCAAGGTGGTCATTTATTTTTCTTTTGCACTTGCAACCTCCATACTTGGTTATTTTTTATTTTTACTTTTTAAAAAATTCTGAAATGTAATATGTTTACAGAAAGAAAAGCTTAAAATGAAAATGGACAGTGTAATAAATTATTATAATGTAAGCATTATGTAAGCACAACTGGATCACAAAACAGACCTTGCCAGTGCCATTGAAGTCGTCGGCATGCCCTTTTAGGATTACGATTCTCTTTCTGCACCCTACAGGTAACCACCTAAGTATGTATCCCTAAATATTATAGCTTAAGTTGGCCTCTTTTTAAACTTTGCACAACTGGAACCACATAGCATATATTCTTTGACTTCTAGTTTTTTCTCTTTTTTTCCCTTAACATTATATTTTAAAGATTAACTTGTGTTAATCTTAACTTGTGTATTTTCATTGCTGTATAGTATCCATTTTAGGACTAGAGTGCACTTTATGAATTCATGCTTCTGTTGATGAGCATCTGGTTTGTTTCAAGTTTAGAGCTCTTACAAAAAAGAGATGTCCATGGATGATGGTCCCATACCCTTGGCAGACTGGCAAAGCTGGCTTTGGAATCAGTCAAACTTAAATTTACATCCCAGCTATGCCACTCTGTTAGTTTTGTGACTTTGGTCAAGTTAACTTAACTTCCCTATACCTGTCTTTCCTCATCTCTAAAATAGGAATAGTAAAAGTACCTATGTCATAGGGTATACATGTAAAGTGCTTAAAACACTACTTCACATGTAGTAAGCATTTAACAAAAGGTTGGTGCTGTTATTCTTGTTACTCATAGGAATATTTTATTTTTCATTGAGAGAGTTCTCTACCAAGTTAATATGGCCTAACCCACCCAGATTTAAGATTGTAGACGCCTTTGAGGTCCTTTTGTTCAACTCTCATCTAAACTGCAATATTAGTTGGCCATCCCAGAGCCAGAACCCAACACAGAGCTGGGCTCTAGGGAGACTCAGAGTCCGTAGTCTCTCTAGATCCGCTTTCTGGTCCAGACTATTCTTAAGGGCTCGTTGGATGGCCATTTTAGCTTCTTAAATGTCTTTTCCTTTTTGTTCTATAAATAAACAGGGGAAATTAGAAGCCTTAAAGGATTGACCAGTTAGCTCTATATTTGGCTGTAGACTGTAAAGTCCATTACATCATATCCAAGTTATTTGATTATTTATTCATTGGTCAGAATTTAAGATTTCAAGGGCTCTATCCTAATTAGGCTCAAACATGAGAGAGCAAAATAAGGGACATAAAACCATGGCTAGGGGAATCATTGGCATTGGGTAGAGGTGTTTTGTTTAGTTTTGACTGCTGTTGAATTTGGATCAACAGTATTCTCAATTTTTTAAAAAGAACAGACATAGCTCTTATTAAATAAACTATGAATATAGTTTGGATAATGACAGGAGGGAGAAATTAAACATAAACTGGATATTAAATGAGTCTGTAATTTTTCTCCCAACCAAGAACAATTCACAATGACTTCCTGACCTCCCACTTCAAATTATGCACTCTATCCTAGACTAGAGCTTTGCCTGAGCACTGCCCACCACCATCACCCCCGACTCACTCCTCCAGGCCCACATTGTCCCCTCTTTCCAGCATTCTGCTGATATTTAAGCATTTTATTACACTAAAATTCCCTGTTCTGTGACCTGTATTCCTAGGTTCCTAAGAATGTGTGTGTTTATCTGTGTGTGAGTGGTGCTCTGGAGGCTTTGAGGGGACCCTGGATCAGGACTCATTGAAAAATAAGACTCCAGATTATTGGCTTACTGCATGTAGAATAATGCCTGGTACATGGTAAGCATCTAATAAAGTTTAGCTGCTGCTACTGCTATTTCTCACTCCTCCAATGAGAATCACTTTTGAAAGTACCTAATTTCCAAGTTAACAACTCCTTCCTTCTTTCCATTCAAATTGTCAAATCTTCTGGAGTGTGCTAAGATTTCTGAAAACTGCACTTAGTTTTCCCTGGATGCTACCACAAGTCTCGAGAGTATATCACCTTGCATCTTTACAGCATTTGTGTGGAACCGATTTGTTGGTATTTTCTGTGTCTGGCAGTTTGTGTAATGGGAGGGAGTTATGTTTCATTAATCCACCTAAATGGTTTCAGGAATATTTATAGCTTCCACGGACTCAGATCCCCAAGTCACCATCCAGAAAGGTCTGTTTGGCTGCCTAGCAGTGAGCAATTAGAACAGCCAGTCTACACAGACACCAGGCTGGTTTGTCTGACCTAATATACATGAAGACGCAGTGTTCCCAAAGGGATTCTTCCTTTTTAGAGGAAGAAATTAATGATATCCCTTTTTGTCAAATTGGTGCCAGTATTTTCCCTAAGCAACCTATTTAAAAGAGCAAATTCAAATAGGTCCAAGAAACAATTGCAAGAGATCTACAAAGCTCTTAGGGGATGAGTTTACACACTATCCTAATTTCAAAGGAGACATTTTTATGCCAGGACACAATGGCCAGGTTCTCCCAATGGATACACACCCACTTTAAATGCTAAACTCTGCATTTGTGCAGAAATCAGATAAATAGAAAGAGCTCTAGGTTTGTTTCTGCTCTTAACTGATTTGTCCTCCAAAGCGGCAATTTCCATGCTAACTCATTAGCATGGGCGAATGTTTGGAGTACTGGTGAGGGACAGAACGTCCAAGGATACATTCCAAATCTCTGAGGGTCAAATTACAAAGTGTTCACTCCTTTTGTCCTTCACTGCTATATTTACCCATACCCAGAGCAGCTCAGCTCACAACATACTTCTACTCTGCCTTCTGATTTTCCACTTGGGTTGCCATTAAGAAAGCAAGGTACTTCCCTTCTCTTGTGGGCTGCTTGTTCTTTGCCCTAGACCCACATCTTCATATTCAGTCCATTAATGGAACCCCCATTATGTCATGTAAGCAGTTTTTATTTAATACTGGGAGGGCACTGGGAAACAGTCCATCATGTTGTCTCTCCCCTTAAAAGAGGAGTGAGGCACAGTGAAACCCCATGTCTACTACAAATACAAAAAATTAGCCTGGCGTGGTAGCATGCATCTGTAGTTGTCCCAGCTACTCAGAGGCTGAGGCAGGAGAATCACTTGAACCCAGGAGACGGAGGTTGCAGTGAGCTGAGATCGTACCACTGCACTCTAGCCTGGATGACAGAGCAAGACTCAGTCTCAAAAAAAAAGGAGTTAGAATAGATGTTTCCCTCTAATCTACCACCCTGAGCAAATTAATCCATGTGAGCAGTATGAGCAGAAGGGACAACCTGTGAATAACCACTGAATGATTAGAGGATTGAACATATACTGCATAAAGGTTTTACTTACTAGTTATCTGTACCCAGAGAATTCTAAACATTGCCCTCAGAGTGATGAATTTTTCTTCAGCAGTCTGACAAATGGTCATCTATGCTAATTTCTCACGTTCTTTTGCAGATCTTTTTACATCACAAGCCCCTCTGGGAAGCTAATGGAATCCATGCACCCTAACTCTAGAAAAATGCACAAATGTACACCTGCAACATTTTACACATAATATCCTTAACACCTTCATGTTCCCATCGGGGTCTCTATCCCAGGTTAAGAATTCTTGTATCAATGAGAGGAATTGACTAATTTTAAAGACCATCAATTTCATCGTTGGGAAGCTTGAGAGAAGAATTTTTCTTTCTGCTTTCCGATAAAGGAAGAAGAAAAATGGCTGTTTTTTCCCATGTGGTAGTTCTTCAGGTATTTGTAGATTGCTCTTTTTTGGTTAGATGTCTCTTTGGGGGCTGTGTCTCTATAAATCATCAGATGACCCTCACAAGTTATTTAAGAAAATTTTGTGCTAGGATTAAAGTCTTTGGGCTAGAAGATGTATATGTAATACCAAAAATGAATAGACCTGTGGCTTTTCAAAAATGCCAAGGAGATTGCTATAATCTTTTTCTTCTTCATTAAACAACAACAAAAAAGTCAATTTCTTTAAAAAAGAATCAGAATTCTTGAAAAAAATGAAAACATTGAACCCTGTGTTTATTGTTCTATCATCTTAATTTGTTTTTAATTTTAAAAATTACTTAGCCATTGTTCAATTTTTCATATTTAACAGAAACAGAAAAATAATTATTAGTAGAATTCTAGACTAAAGTTAGAACATCAAGATTGGGATAATATTTTACATTTTACTTTGAGTGCTCACTAAGTGGGGATAATTTGTTTGAGTCACTCTTATATGCTCAGATAATTTAGGCACAACATAAATTAGTGTTGTTGCTCTCCTTGAAAGCAGTTTTTCCTGATTCTCATTCATATCAGTATAAACCTAGATGTTAACCCTATTTTGACTTTTTAGATCACCGATTTTAAAGGAGTAACGATGGTTCCAGAGATCTCAGATATTTTGTTTTGGAGTTTTTACATTGTCTTTAGCTTTTCTTTCATTAAAGGCTGAACTGTGATTTGGTAGAATTTAGAGAAGAATTAGGTTATAGGAAAAAAAAACCCAAAACCGAAAAATAATAACAACAAAAGCTTAACTGAAAATCTAGAGATAATGTATTTATACTTGGTTCTAGGCAGTCAGTTAGCCCTCACTAAAAATGAGTAAGTTGAGCCAAGTCACGCCTGAATTTCCTAAATTCACATGATTCTATAATGTGAGGATATTAAAGGTCAGTAATGAAGTTCTGTGCTTTGACAGATATTTGAGTCATCCTCCCTGCCTCCTGTAAAATGATTGCAGTTTCTGCATTTAAGAGAGTATTTTTCAAACATTGATTGCGATCTCTATTTTAACAAATTACATCCTTCCTTTATATAGTTACTTCAGCAATTTCTGTAGCCATGCAGTGGTGCTTTGGGTCTACTCCTAAAAGTGATTTTCTGCCCATCGTGTCACAGTTAACTCTCTTCAGTTTTAAAGGGAAACGATGTGGGATGCTTGCTGGTATGGACTTATGGCCTGTCCTCAAATCCTTCGAATAATTTTAGCTTCCCCACTTCCCCATGCAGATAAACGGATATGGACTGAACACTACAAAGGTGTAAAACATACATACACACACACACTACATACATACACTCTCTCTCTCTCTCTCTCTCTCACACACACACACACACACACACACACCCCAAGGAATGTATCAAACAGAATCTCAGCAGGAAACAGATTGCACATTCAAATTAGGATAATTTGAGTATTGTTTAATAAAGGGATTATTTTTGAAGGTTGGGGCAAGATTTAGGGAAACCATAAAGGATAACGTAGTTCTCCAAGGACCAGTGAAAGTAAAGCCATTACCATATACATGTAAAGGAGCAACGAGAGAGTATGCCGTCTGGAATGCAAAAGGGGAGAGTCATATGGATATAGGAGTCTTGAGAAGAGAGATGACTTTCAGTTAAGGACAGTCAACACAAGACAACCACATAGGAAGGGAGCTGCAGAATACAAGAGAATCTCCTTTCTTTGTCTCTTTCTTCCCTCTGACTTCCTGATAGGGCTCTCTATTGGTCAAACCACTGAGAAGCCAGACTAGTTCAGGCAAGGCGTGGTGGCTCAAGCCTGTAATCTCAGCACTTTGGGAGGCTGAGGTGGGTGGATCACGAGGTCAGAAGTTCAAGACCAGCCTGGCCAAGATGGTGATACCCTATCTCTACTAAAAATTACAAAAAATTAGCTGGGCGTGGTGGATCGTGCCTGTAATGCCAGCTACTCGGGAGGCTGAGGTAGAGAATTGCTTAAACCTGTGAGGTAGAGGTTGTAGTGAGATCGTACCACTGCCCTCCAGCCTGGGTGACAGAAGCAGACTCCTTCTCAAAGAAAAAAAAAAAAGGAAGCCAGACTAGTCCATACAGGTCAGTAAAATTGTGCTTCAGTTAGGAATTATACTCTGCTTTCAGAAATACAGAAATACATACTGGAATAGAGTGACTTCAACAGATAACTATTTTCCTCATGTCCAGAGGTAGATAATTTCTGGTGTTGGGTCAGAAGATCAAGAATGACAAGCAAGGCCAAGTCTCTGCAATTCTCTTCACTTTTCTTTTATGGTCCCAAGAACATGAAAGATGGCTACTGCTGAAGCTCCAGCCATCATGGCTATAGAAAGGATTTTCCTAGAAGCTCTATGCAGTGATCTGTGTACATCTCACGGACCTCCTTTATCTACAGGGGAAGCTGGGAAGCATATTTGAGTTGATTACATTGCTGTTGCATGTGACTTAAGGGTTCTGTTAGGAAGGAAGCAGGGAAGAATGAATGTTGAGTAGACAAAGAGTAGCATCTACCCAAGATAGAATTTAATTATCTGAGGCATTTGTGCCCAGGGCGTTGTTTCATGCTCATTTCTGAACTTGAGAATTTTCAAATCATATGAATGATCAGATTTTACCTTGGGTCCTTCTTCATGAGATATCAAGACCTGCAGGCAAGAGAAAGACCACTTAGATGAAATGGCTATGAAATTCTAAGGCATCCAGGTGAGGTGGCTCACACCTGTAATCCCAGCACATTGGGAGGCCAAGGCAGGTTGATCATTTAAGGTCAGGAGTTTGAGACCAGCCTGGCCAACATAGTGAAACCCTGTCTCTACTAAAAATACAAAAATTAGCCAGGCATGATTCCCTCTAAATAAATAGATAGATAGAGAGAGAGAGAGAGAGAGAGAAAGAGAGAGAGAGAGAGAGAGAGCCAAATATTTAAGTGTGTCTTGTGGAAACAGTTTGTACAAATAAAATGAAGCTATTTCTGGTAGTCTAGAAGTAAGAGAAATGGAAAAGGCACACTTTGTTAGCATGCTGATGAAAGTATAAAGGATACAATTTTTGTACAAAAATATTTTGTAATATGTATTGAGGGCACTGAAAAAATGTTTGGACCCTTTATACTGACAATTCACTCATAATCTTATTTTTTTAAGCACAGAAAAACTTAAGATAACAAGTAAATAAATTTGGTACAGCCATACCATAGAATATATATGTAACTGTTAAAAATTACATTTACAAAGTATTTAATGTACAGGAAAATTTTTTCATTTTCATAATAACCTAAGGCTCTGCTGCAGTTTTACCTGGAGTATTCTCTAATCCTCTAAGGTCTCTCTTTCCTTTAATATCCAATTAAAATTGCTTGATTTCCCATCCCACTTAGTAGTAAAATTTCTATTCTCTATTCTTTTGCTGCCTGCCACAACTCAAACTTCAGGGGGTAAAAATACTCCTTTAGAAAGAAATTGACAAAGAACTTTAAAGGGCAGTTCATAAAAGGACAAAGTACAAGTGACCTATGACCCCATGCAAAAATGTTCAACCACAAAATTTAATGAGAAATAAAAATTTCTTTTTTGCATATCAAACAGGCTAGTATTGAACAAAAAAGATAGTACATGGGCTGTCAAGAATACCAGGAAAAAGAGCATTCGTAGTATTGTTTGTGGCAGGGAAACAGCCTATTTGTAGAGTAGTCTGCCAATATATCATTTGACCCAGCAATACCTGTTGTATAAACTTATCCTCTGTACATGATTGGATTAAGCTATGCATAATATTTTTGTGATGGTTGTAGTGAAACATACAAAGAAAATGATGTTCATTTTGGGTCACCCTTAGAATGGTGGTAGATGACAGAGGAACAGGAAACTGCTCAGCATGGTACCTAGCACATAGTAAGTGCTTAATAAGTGTTTGCTGAATGATACATTAATTCAGCTGGGTAGTCTTTAAGGGAGAAATTAGTTTTTGCTTCAAACCACATCTTGCATTTTAGTCATAGGTTGTAGATATTTCTGGTCAACAGTTGTAGCCATAGGACTGGAGCTCAGGAGATGGGCACAGCGATCTGCCTAGTGCAGTGGAGGACTCTAAGGAATGACATTTCTTTCTGTTTGTCTTTTTTTATATAGTCAAATTTGTTATGAAAATGAATGAAGTTTCCAAGTAAGAGTAGAGAAAGAGATTAGTAGTGGGCCTTAAAAGTCTGCAAGGGGCAAAGTAGACCAAGTGAGGCTACTCTGTGGTTTATGTAACTGTATACAATACTTTTGATGAGAGAAAAATTAACTGGGTTATCTGATTGATAAGCATAATCATTTGAGATACATTTGCATAGTCTATAGAGATGGTCTCAGGCCCTACTGAGAGAGGAGGGTGTAGCTTGCTTTAAAGTCTTTTCTCCTCCTCTGCTCAAATACTTTTCCCATAACACACCTCAAAAATCCCCAAACCTTTGTTGCAAGAGTCTGACTATAATAATCAGTGAAGGCAACTTGAAATATTAGTCTTCATATCAGTAGGTTATAGCACATTAAAATACCCTTGGATTTTAATGATGAAAATATGCTGAATTAGGAACATCTGCAAGTTTCATTATTTTCTCAGTAATTCCCAACAGATTGTATTCAAATCATTTAACGTAAGAAAACATCTAAAGTAGGAGATTAAGGAATTTATTCTCAACTGTTTCTGTTACAAAAGGATGAAGTATTACTGCTCAGTTAGAAGGGTTATTTTGGGTTGAAAGTGCAGCTTAAGTACATGGTGACAAAAATTATGAGTTCTAAAATATGGTATTGCATTATTATTTTGTAGATTGTAGTGCTTGACTGTTTTTACCATGTGAGCCATGTAGGCAATAATGTTAAAATAGTTTAAAGTTAAGTCTCTTTTTGAATATGCATTACAGCTAGAATTCTGTCACCTTGATTTTTCTGGGTTCTGCTTACTTAGGTAACTAAATATTATTGATCTTATAGAGGGACTTATGAGTAGCCAGTGAGAAAATTCTAATTTCTTCAATAACATTTTTCACTGATCAGTTTATTACTGATATCCCCACTAAATTTATTAAAATGTTAAAATCTGTGGAGTTACTCAATCACACAGGTAGAAGAAAAGTCAAATTTTTAAAACTTGTACACCAAGTGTGAATGGATTTAGCATTTGAAGAGGGTCTCATTCTCAGTAAATAAATCTTCTCTGTATAAATCTGGAGTTCAAATGGTTCTGATTAGAGTCCTGCTTTCTTATTGGTACCTCCTGGAAAGCAATTAGATTAGTAGAGTGCATGAATCCTTCATATCTTGTCATGATTGAGTCCAGGTTTGAAAAAAGGGCAGTAACCTCGATGAAGAACCACAGTATTCTATGCCTGAGTCACAGACTCAAGACTTTAACATGGCTGTTTGTCAACCATCTCATCTTTAATATTGTCATATTTTAAAATGAGACACTTAGCCAAGTAGCATATGAAAAAGAGGTGGTAGAATCTTTGCAAGCAACCTTCTGTTGAAACGACAATTTGAGCTGTATTTATTGCATATATTGTTGTGAAGAGGATGTCTTCTTGTCTTTCCAGAGTCTATTTCCTAAGAGCAAAAATTAAATAATTCAGTAGAGGAAGAAGAGGAACTGATTTAGTTCTAAACTTAATGCCAGTTGTAATAATGTCTTCTACTGAAATTGTTGTTCTGATACCAAAATCTTGACTAGATGAATATTAGTGAAATGAATAGGAATTTCAGTAAGATCTTTGCGAATTTCTTTAAGATCCTCAACTAACCATGTACAGTTTTCCCCCGAACCACAGATTTTAGGTGTTGCTAGTGACGGTGAAGGGTATGGGAGATCCAAAGCAAAGGACGAATAGAAATGTTGGAAGCCCTCTTGGACCTGAAAGTATGACATTCCTTTGTTTGTACTGTGTTTATTCACATAATGAAATGTTTATGAAAGTTAGCAAGAAACAATTCCAATCAGAGCAGCAAAGAATAAATCACTGAGCTTTGCTTCTATCAGCAGAAAATGCTTTGTTTCAGTCTTTGGGTTGAAGTTGGAAGGGGGAATGACCTGCTGAACAGCTCTTCTGGTAATGGTGAGAGACCTCCAGGCAGAAAGTCCAGTGGAAAAAGTACAACACAGCTAGAGTGACAAACTGAGTATCACTGTGGGAAAAGCCACACCTTTCATTGCTTCTTATGAAAAGCAGACATGACTCCAAGTGTTTGGAAAGTAGCATCTTAAGTAGTCTTGATACAGACCCAAATTCTGAAAAGTTTGATGAAATTTAGGCATGGGATTGTGAAGAGCCACAGACATTTTTATGTGCTTTTAAGTATACTTTTATATTTCGTCTAGCAACTTTTTAAAGAAGTAGTAGTAACATCACCACAGAAAATGAATACATTTTATAATGGAACTTCAAGCAATATACCAAGTTGCATTGATGGGTCATGGATGTGTTATGGTTGTGCCAAGGTATTGATACCCTCAGCTTTCAAAGCAGCCAGGTAATACTGGGCAACTGGAGGCACCTCTGTCTACCTGATCTCTGTTTACCAGACCAGACCATACAAATATTATCATTTTCTATGTTTGCCATGACATGGCAAAGCCTGAAACACTCTGCTTTGCAGACATACTTTGCAAAACTCCTGAATTCCAATAAGAAGGGGTATGTAAAGTTATATCTAAATAAACAGAGGCAGAAAGAGTGTAGCATATATATCCCCAGATACTATGCACAGTGTATTTGGTAATGGCAGGGGCAGTGTATGGAAGAAGGCCAGTGGAGGAAGGCCAGGGACTTTCTGTCTGGGCTTTTCTGCTTCTTTTGCTTGACTACACTGACTCTCTAACAATAAATATTCAGAAATTTTCTACCAAATGTTCAGGAGTGAGGGCATATGGAGCGTTTGATTTTGTTTGTGTTTAAAATATTGTTTCCACACAGATGGCATTGGTTTAGCTATTGTGTGACATTGTTTGGCTCTTCTTTTGTCCAAATAATAGATGAGAACTATAGCTCTTTAAAACTCAAGGTACCAGGTTTGTATTCTGCAGTTGACCTCCCCACATCCTTCAGAGGCTCGTGTCTCATTTTGTCCACAAAGATACCTTTACATATCAATGAGAATACAGTGATTTCAATTGGCTCTTGAAATATAAGGATTAAGACATAAAAGGAGACCATGAAAATTGCATGAACCGTGGATTTAGATATTTAGATATTTAGATTCCAGAGTGCAGTTACTGTAGCAGCAATCTGGCCATGATACTAGGGTTGACAAAGTCAACTCACTGTTTCTTTAAAGGTTGGCTGGTCTTCTTAAAAGATGTCCAGGGACAAGGTCTACAAAAAATGAACTCAGTGACATGTGTGTCCTATTAGATAAGTTTCTGTTTTCTATCTAAAGATATTTTTAGACATCCAGTCTGCAATTGGTTTTTTGGTTTTTTTTTTTTTTTGGTTCTAATTTTGTTAGTGCTGGTGGGTAGGAGGAGAGAAAAACAAGCAAACAAATAGAACTAATACCTTAAAATACAAGAAATTTATAAAATATAAAATTGTGAATTTTTTTTGTTGTTGTTTATTAACCATCATGACTACACTTTTCTATCATCAAGGGCCTCAACACTTCTCCAGGGAACACGAGAGTGCCCACTTTGTTTCCTCCTCTCTGTATTTCACTTTCCTTAGGTGAAATCTTCACCCACTCTTCCAAAAGTCAGGTAAAGTCGGAGTCTTGCTTTTGCATGTCCCCAGAGCTAGGAAAAAAAAAGTCTACTTCCAGCAATACTCAAATATACGTTCTTCTCTTCACAATAATATTGTATCTTACATAATGACTGTATAATAAGATGCCCATTAATCACTAACAGTCTCTAAAGGCTGTTCTTCTGTAATCTGTGGACCTGAACTTGAATCATGTGCTAATTCATAAGCAGAAGAGCCATTTCCTTCCTGGGACCTTGTGAAAGACAGACGGAGAGACAGAGTCTATAAAACCAGGCTGAGTTATTTTTTCAAGTTTTACTTTTTGAATTATGATCTGTAAGAAACTGAGAGTTGGCCAGGTGCAGTGGCTCACATAAGTAATCCCAGACTGTATAGCCAGGTCTTTCTGCAAGAACTTGGCATGTTGAAAAAGTTCCTCATTATAAGATAACATGGATTATTTGATCATGAGCATATTCCACCTACCAAACCCAATTTAACTAGAAGATGATTAAGGAGACTCAGATACTAGTACGATTCTGGAGAAAGATCCAAGATTAATATACTGAGATGCCATAAATATTGTTTCAAATATTGCAAAATCAGATTTAGATCTTGTCTGAAATTTTGTGGCTGAAGAAAAAGAGTTTTCCAATTTAGAGAGAAAACCAACTTCTCTCAGCTGCCGCAACAGGATTAAGTAAGAAAATGATGTTTAGAGAGAAAGGAGATCTAAATGTACAACATTAGTTTGAAGATTGGAGTTGAGTTGGGTTGTATATCTTCCTTTTTATTTAGCTCCTTCTTTTATACTAGGAAACCTTATATTATGAGATATATAATTAATCTTTTTAAGGTTAGATCTCTGTGAACCAAATAAAAGAATATTTCCATCTCACAGGTGAGGAAACTGTTGCTTATAAAGGTTGGGTTCATTGGCCACACTCATTCAGCCAGAAGGTGTTGGAGCCAAGATTTAACCCAGGCTTTTTCACTCCAGAGCCTGAGCTCTAGCAGGCCTTGCTATGTCTTCCACAGGAAACACATGTTACTCTACTCGGTGTTGTAAGACACTTAACTGTGCTTTTTGGCGGTTTTTCCTGATCATTATTGTAAGGCCAGCAGGGCTGATTTCATTTAGCAAATGACCATTTTCATTATTTGTCCTTGAAGAAACAGTCATTTGCACATTATTCTGGCCTTGTGTTTGGATTTTTTATTTGATTTTTTTAGTGGTTTTTCAGATTTCCAGGCAGTTCTCAATTGTTGCACAAATATCAAAATACTCTACAAATTAGCATTACCCCAGCAACCCTCTTTGAGCCTCTTGCTCTTATTGCTCCCAGCATGGTGCTGGGAGCATAGATGGGACTCAATCTCTGTGAAATGAATGAGGCTATTGCATCATCCTAAAAGGATCACCAGTAACATCTCTTTTGCTGACATGGGATTACCTCCAAAAAGCATGTTGTTAATATAACCTTACGTTTCTTAAGATTGATAACATGTGTATAGATTTAATTTGTCAGACTAGCTGGCTTTCACCAAGCAATGAGTAATTTTTGAAGGAATAGGAAATATTAGTGGATGTTTTTGAGCAAGAGCAACTAAAGGATTTATTCATTCCCAAATATGCGTTCATTTGTCATTTGCTCTGATCCATGCCACTGAAATAGAAATATGAATGATTCGGTACCTGCCCTCAAGTGGATAATATTGTTATATTGTTATGTACAGGATGAAATGGGAGCCCTGTGGAAGGGCATTTAACATGGACTTGGAAGTCAGGGAAAGCTTCCAGAGAAGATGAGCCTGAGGTGTTTCTTATGGGGCTAGCAAGGCTAGTAGTTTGCTGTGTTGCAGTGTAGGCAGAATTCTGAGGGGTAGCAGGAGATGAACTGGATTGGTAAGTAGGTGTCAGATTAGGAAGGGCCTTGTGTGCTGAGCTGAATAGTGTCATCTTTGTTCTGAATTTTGTGCAGAACTACTAAAGATACTAAGCAGAGGCATGACATACTCATTTAGAAGATTATACTGTCTGCCACGTGGAGAATAGGATAGGGCAAAACTAGAGATGAGACTAGCAGAGAGGCTATCGCTGTGGTCCAAGCAAGAGCTGATCAGAGCCTGAGTGAAAGCAGTGAGATATATGGGATGATTCATGTAGGGAAGATAAAAGTGGAGTATATAGGGCTTGATGACTCATGTATGGAGGGGAGTAATGCAGGGAGGAATCTGGAATGATGAGGAATCTGGAATGTTTCTGACTTGTGTTCTTTCTGAGCACATTGCAGAAAAGTGATGCCTTTTCAACAACTGTTTAAGGCAGTGAGTCTCAATGACAGTTGCTAACATTATGATGAAATGATACTAGAGAAATAAGCATGTAAACAAGGATCAGTCTTCCAGTATGCCATTGAAACATCAGTGGTCAGGTGATAGAGAGGTGGAGAAGACAGTCCAAGGTTAACACCTCAACCAGGAGCAGTGACTCACCCCTGTAATTCCAACATTTTAGGAGGCAGAGGCAGATGGATTGCTTGAGCTCAGGAATTCAAGACCAGCCTGGGCAACATGACAAACACTGATCTCTACAAAAAATACAAAAACTAGCTCAGTGTGGTGGTGCGCTCCTGTTGTTCCAGCTACTTATAGAGCTGAGATGGGAGGATTCTTGAGAATGGGAGCTTGAGGCTGCAGTGAGCCATGATTGTACCACTGCACTCCAGCCTGAGCAAAGACCCTATCTCGAAAAAAAAAAAAGGCAAGGACCTCCTTCTCCTCCCACCAGCAGCATGCCCTATGCTCAAGGCCAAAGTTGGCACCTTTTGATGTGGTGTATCCCTTGTACAACATGGGAGACGTTCCACTGGGTAATCCTTTTTTGAAAATAATTTTAACAAATATAAATATCTACAAATATGTTTTGCTTAGTTTAAGAACCAAATGCACAATGTAATATATGTTGTGAATCTATACCTGGTTTCTCACTTACTCCAGACCAAAATACTGTGAGAAATAATTAATGACTGGTTTTTCCCTGGTTATTCCTTAGTCTCTTATCCCTTCAGCAGTTAATTGTATAAACTCTAATCTCCCATGCTCAGTATTTTGGCTGTGCCTTTTAGTTGGTCTTTGTGTTTTAGTAATCAGAGATAGGACTCTGATAAAAGGTATATATTTTTTAGAGGTACAGTGTAAATCTCTAAGGCAGAACTACTCTCTCTAGAAAAATTCTGTTCTAGAAATTGGATTGCTTCTAGGGGATACTATATATATATATATATATATATGCAGTGTATATATATATGTGAGTGCGTATATATATATATGCACACACTGCATATATATGTACACACATAGTATACATATATATGTAGTAAACATATATATATGTATGCTATGTTGTACTAGCTATGTTTAACTATATTTAAATCAAACAATTGTCTGATAACTAGTAGGATTAATGATGCTTGTGAATCAAAGTATGAGAAGACTATAGAATGGCTACCTTTAATTAAAAAAGGAATTCTTCCAAAAAGAGCTACATGTAGAGCTAAGAACATAAACTCTCCTATGGTCCAAAAGGGGCTGTCAATTCCATTATTAGTATTAAGTAACTATTTAAGTAAAATGAACAGCTGGCAAAAGGCAATTAACCTTATAAATAATCAGGAATATTTGTGCTATTTAGTGGCATGCAAATGCCACTTTAATTGACCTTTCATTGATATAAAATTATCCAAAAAATATTTTGTACTATTATTATTATTATTATTATTATAGATGGAATCTCGCTCTGTCACCAGGCTTGAGTGTAGTGGCACGATCTCAGCTCACTGCACCTCCACCTCCTGGGTTCAAGCAATTTTCCTACCTCAGCCTCCTGAGTAGCTGGGACTACAGGCATGCTCCACCACGCCCAGCTAATTTTTGTATTTTTTTTCAGTTGAGTTGGGGTTTCACCATGTTGTCCAGGATGGTCTCGATCTCTTGACCCCATGATCTGCCCCCCTCAACCTCCCAAAGTGCTGGGATTACAGGCATGAGCCACCACGCCCAGCCTGTACCATTATTAAATAAGCTCTAAGGAGAGGGAATGACTGTCCCAGCACAAAGTGGAAGAATTATTTCAAGGTAAGACGTGAAAAGATAATGCTAATATATATATATTTTTAAGAAAAAAAAAAGACTTGTTAAAAGACTAGAAGTGGTCATAAATAGGACAGATAACTGATCCTGCTTAAGATTGATTTCTATCAATCAGCCTTAGTTGCCCTTTTCCCTCCCCAGTCATTTTCAAGTTGATTATTAACTATAGTCTCTTTCAAGTTGATTATTAACTATAGTCTCAGTTAAGTTTAAAGTTCCTTTAAATTGTGTTCAATGGTGGCCTGGTTATTATTTCTTACTAGTGCTTAGAGCTGGAATATGCCTTAAAACACCCTGTTTTATAATATAGGAAACTGAGGGCCAAGAAAGCAAAATAACTTGCAGCAGCTCAAAGCAAACAAAGAAGACTCCCACCCCACACTGCTTCAGAACACTGAAGCACTTAATATAATGTGCAAATATTCATTAATCAGAAACACTTTATTGTGTTCTATTTACTAAAGATAAGTAAATCACAAAGCCTTCACTAGTTTTGCCCTGAAATGTGACCATCTTGATGATATGCATGCATGGTAGGTTCTCATTAACCTTTGTCAGATTTAAGAATACTTAATTCTAATTAGCTTCATTTTCAGTTGACCATTATTTGATTTATTGAGATTGACTAATGTAATATATGGTTTTTAGGATTTCAACACAATTTGGGGATTTTTTTGCAATGCAGATATTTTCCTTTTGCCCAAGGTAATAATAGAAAGGGATGAAAACACTACTTTAAAGAGGGTGTCTGCTGATTTGCATATTTTAAAAGTATTAAGATCAAAGGTAATGAGAATTTAATCCATATGGCGTGCAGAAGATAAATAAGAATATTAATACTGTATCAAATACTAATTAAAAGAAACACATGGATCTAATTTTAAGAATGTAACGCAAGGATGAAATACTCTTTGTAAAGTTAAAACATGATTGTCTTATAAAAAGGACAGTTATGGTGAGTTGTTTCTCCCCCCTCAGGGTGAAAACTGGCTGGTTCATATATACAGCTTTCATAGAATCAGGGAAATCATTATGAGCACAGTGATTGTGCCTTAACAGTTAACAAAGTGCTTTCACATCTTTTTTGATCCTCAAAGCAAACCTTTTAGTTCTAGAACTCTTGCCCCTGTTTCACTGAAGAGGAAATATGCTCATAGAGGCAAATGAACCTGGACCTAATAAATCAGTCTCAGTCTTAATCTCCTTCTCCCCCTGCCTCTTCTCTTACCCCTTTCGCTTGCCCTCTCCACCTCCTGTAATAATAATTACTCAGAAGAGTGCAGGGAGATGAGCACTCGCATTCACTGGGAATAAGGATGTGTAAACTGGCTTTGAGAGTACCTGTAACTGTTCATCCATTTTACCATAGTAATTTCACTTCTAGAAATCCAATCTTATAAAATAATCAAAGATGTGGTGAAATATTTATGCCTAGGGCTGTTTGTGGCATTTCTAAGAGAAAAAATTTAATAGACCCAGTATAATATTTGAATTATATCTTAAATGATATAAGGTACTATGAAAATCGTGTTTACAAAGAATATTTACAGTTTATCAACAAGTGTTTGCATTTAAATGTTAGGAAAAAAGTAGATTATAAAGTATATTAAATAATTTTCATATATGTATTAATATATACCCATATGTTCATATTTATTTTCTCTATATCGGGGGTCAGCAAACATTTCATGAAAGAAACCAGAGAGTAAATAGTTCAGACTTTTCGGGTCTTAAGGTCTGTTGCAGTTATTCAACTCTGCCATTGTAGGGTAAAAAAGCATAGATAGTACATAAACAAATAAACATGAATGTGATTCCAATAAAACTTTATTTATGTGCACTGAAATTTGACCTTCATATAATTTTTATGTCCCATGAAATATTATTACTGTTTTGGGCTTCCTTTCTAATCATTTAAAAATGTAAAAACCATGCTTAGTTCATGGGCTATCCCTAAACAGATATGGGCCATCATGGTCATATCAACCCCTGACTGATATTATGGACAAACATACCCTAAAATAGTCAGTTACTTCAGGGTAACAAGATTATGGGCAGTCCTTACTTTCTTCCTTAATATACTTACCTATACTTTTAATATTTCCTCTAATACATATTCTATACTTTAAAAATACAAGGAAAAATCATTTTTTAAAAGAGTTTGTCCCAGCTGAACAAATCATAACTGGCAGGGACAGGTTTTGAATAGAAAACTCGTTTCTCCCATGCTTACTGCCTCCTAGGCGCTCATAGCTGGAAGGATTCTTTAGAGATTTATGAACAATCTATTTCTTTATTTTACAAAAGAAATGAAGACTCCAAAAACTTAAACAGCTTACCCAAGATCATGAGGAAATTAGAGGCAGAGTCCCAGCTAGCCGAAGTCCCCAGACTCCCTATGTAGTGCTCTTTCTTTAAAGAATTGAACAATTTAACATTTTTTTTAGTTGTTAGCCAATATTAGAGAACTGAAAAGACAAAAAGGAGACAGAGAATATCTCAGAGATAATGATTTTAGGAAGCAGCTGCCACTCCTAAATCCTGAGGAGCAGAAATGAGCTGTGATCATTAGAACTTGGACTTGGATGAGGGGCCTCATATAGCTGAAGCTCAGACCTCTGTGTAGGGTCGCTGTCTGCTGGTGCTGGGCTCCTAGGGGATTGCTGAGGCTAGTTCTGGGAGTATGAGGACCCTACAAACTGGAACTACTGCTGCACCTGAAGTCAACCATTGCTGCCAGAACGAAGATCGGTTGCTGTGGCAACAGTGGTAGGAACAAGAAGCAAACTGGAAGAAGTCCGTCCCTCTTCTCCCTCATGCCTTGCAGTTTCCCTCTAGCATCCCCTGTTGGCAGCCTAACCGGGAGTCATATGGCGAAGAAGTATGATTTGTAGAGTCCCGTTCCACCATCACACAGAGCATGGGGCTATGAGTAATATTACTAGGACAAGAAAGAGAAAAGAAATTAATGTTCTTGTGTGTACATACTTGCACATTAAAAAAAAGCCAGAAGAAAATGTATATAGCTGCTATAGTCCTTGTTGCTATAAGTGAAATGGTCACAAGGCAATAGTTGATGCTTATAATTTCCTTACTCCTTATTCTGTGATCTCTTAGCAAGGACTTCGGCTTGTTGAGATTCTTTGCCTGGCAAGGTAAGCCTACCCTTATTCCTGAAGGGTCTGAATCACCAGTGGTTCTGCATATTTCTGCTTGCTGTAGTTTTCTGTAAACGATTACTATTAGACATGCAAAATCTAAGAGGTAGTTGGAGAATATCCTGGGCTCCAGACATAGTCCTCTTTGCCCCCATTGTTTAGCCCCCATCCTAGCTAATCAGGGTCAATACATTCAGCAGAGTAATCTCTTTCTTTGCCTGTTGGTTCAGTAGCATAAGGAAGCCAAGATGCCAAGTGACAGTGTCATCTTCTAATTCAGTGAAACCATTGTTGCATCCCTTGGTAGAAGCATTCCTTTCTTAAGTACCAAGACCTTTGAACCAGTAGAACTCAAAGTTGTGAGGACAAGGAGCAAAAAATTCTATGTAAAACTATTTTAATTATGTAAAAAGTAATTTTAAAAATCCAGAGTAGACCGATTATCTCTGATTTATCATTTCCCTGAAAATACATTTTTACCTTTGACTTTAATCTCCTTGAGGACAAAATCTGTAGCTGGTTCATGTTCACATATCCAGTGGGCCTTGTTATAACATCTGTTACTTGGTAGGCAGTCAGTAAACCCTGGTTGAATGTATAGGCTGATAGGTAGCCGTCAACCAGCTTACATTGACTAACTGGTTAAAATGAGACGACTAAGAATTTTAAATTTTCCTTTGCTACCTTGCATATGAAAGCTGTTTCTTCCATCTCTGGATTTATGAATATACTCTAGTAATCTGTGACTCAGCAATTCCATTTATTAGTATTAGGTCATTGATTACAAGTATATGAATTCCTTTGAGGAGACAGTGGGTGTCCACTCCCCATCAGAGAATCGTAGCTTTGGGTAGTGTTAATATTACTGGGCACATTAAAATCAAATATCTTAAATTTTAGAAGATTCATTTTCCTGTGAGTGACATTCAGCAGAGAAGCATTTCATTAGCTCCTCTTCCTAAATCCTGAGGATCTTCTGAAATGTGAGCCAAGCAGTCTTCCACAGCCCGGAGCTCCTTCAGAACATCAAACACGTCATAAAAAATGTTTTCCTCAAACCTCAAGCATTTCCAAATATTAAATGTAAAGAGGAAAGACTTTGCTCAAACTGCAAAGTGTTCCAGAACTACAGGGTATGTGGGTATATGTGTGTACTGTATGTGTGTGTGCACATTTACATGCGCACGCAGGTGTGTTTTTCCTGTTTAATATTTTGGAAATTGATTTAGGCCCAAACCCCCTCTAAACAAGGTTGCATAAACAAACATACCTGTTGATGTTTGGCTGGTCCCCAGTGTTAACAACAAGGGTTCATTAGGAAGAGGTCTGTCTCCCCACAACACAGACAAGCTGTTAGCCTGAGAGAGAAAGTGGGTTTTCAGAGATGAGGTCACAGCCTGTGGCTCTTGGGGTTGTGATGTCTGGAGACTAGAGCTGAAAAGCTAAGGGACATTGTCTGTGGGGAGGGGGAAGGTGGGGCCCAAAGGTGACAACTCGGATTAATTTGCATTGTATCTATCTTACCGAAGCACAATTTTAAGGGATGGCCTGGACTTTTAAAACAGAACAGCTGTTTTGTATCTGAAGTTTCACTCTCTCCTGAGTTTCTGGGAAGTACTTTGTTTTAAACAAACCATGTCAAAAGTAGTACCCAGTGAGTGGGTACTGGAAACTTAGTGTACATTTTCTGTTGAAGTATTTCAAAAGCATCGATGGTAGCAAGGTGAATGCTGTTAATTACTACTAAAATTTACATTTTACGTAATCTGTGCTTTGTTAAAATTTATTCAACATCCTAGACTGTTAATGTATTCACTGCGTTATCCAGTTTGTACTCATTTCTCTAAACAAACTGCTAAAAAAAATTTCCGATGTTCACTTGTGAAACTTGCTTTAACAGGTAGATATTGTAGTGTAAGTGAATAGAGCTCTACCCCCCACATGCACACCCCTCACACCCCCACTCCCCGCGAGGAATTCTGCTGTCCTCAGCCTGTTGTGGCATTATGCAGAGGACCTTGAAAGCCTACCCAAAGCTTGTCTCTTCATAGAAGAATGACTTTGTACTGAAATTTTATATAGTCTGGGGAGCAGCAAGCTACTGTACTTAAGAAGTCCAAATTCTAATTAGTCTGTAAATCCTGGGCAAACTAAAAGTTATGGATTGAATATAATTACTCAGTATGTTTGCAGAGCATATCACCATAGAAACAACTATTCATATAAAGCAATAGAAATATGATTCTTGATTGTGTAACTAGTTATGTGGAAAAACTATGACTAGCAGAGAACTGAAGAATCAGGATCATCAGTTGTAAAAATTTGCATTCTGTAAATATGCTTTCTTTGCATGAGACCATTTCAAGCTATTTGAGCACAGTGGGGCATTACTAGTTACAACCCAGTACTTAGTGCTTTGATTGTTAAAATTATAATTATGAAGTATACTATAAACACAATTAATATTATAAATAAAATATAATTCAAACACCCAGAAGAGAGGAAAAATACCAAAAAACCACCCACATAATAGGTCTTAACATTTTACCATATTTGCTTCAAGTCTTGTTAAATTGAAATTCTATTGAAACCCCCACCATTCCTCTGTCCCAGTTCTGTCCTTCTTCTCTTATCCCCATAGTAATCACTATCCTGAATTTTCATTTCATTCCCTACCATATTTTTATATTTTTACTAAATGTACAGGAAGAAGCCAATTTGTCCTGAAGCTCAGGGCTTCTGGGCCAGTTACTCCTACCACTTCCTCCAAGGCCCGGAAGTTGTCAGGGCCATTGTCAGGGAAGCAGCCGCAGCCACAGGCCGAAAACCCGGAGCACCCCCCAGCCTGAGGGGCAGTGCCGGGTCTGGAGCGGGTGGTCTTGGGGCTATTGGCACTACATCCAGAGCCTCGCAGCTCCCAAGGAAAACTTGCTCTTGGTGGACCCCCCGTGCCTCTGATGACCGTATCCTATCCTGTGTGAAGGATCTGCTCCATAGCTCAGGCTGCCCTGGGAGCCCTTCCCAGAGAGGTCAAACAGCCACTCTGCTGTCCAAGAACAGAAGTTATACAGTTGTGATGCTTAAAGACTCTTCTAAAGTGTTATTTTTCTTCCTTAAATTTGGTGATCAACCATGCTAGAGAAAAGATGGCATTATCTTTTTACTCTTTACAGAAAAATTTATTAGGATATAAGAGTTAAAAAGAATGTGACTAATAAATATAAGAAAAACAATGTTATCGAGGTATGTCTAATAGTAATAATATTATAAAGGTATGTCTAATAGTTAATAATATCACATTGTTTTCCTGGACTTTATTATTTAGGGTATTTGCCAACTTTTACAAATTTATAACTTAGCATGACTTTTTTCTTATTCAAATTTGATATTCAATTTTGTACCTAATTTTATATTTGTAATTTTATATTCCTTTTCTTAAAAGCAATCACTCAGGCCAGGCACAGTGGCTTTAGGTCTGTAATCCCAACACTTTGGGAGGCCAAGTTTGGTGGATCATGAGGTCAGGAGTTCGGGACCAGCATGGCCAACATGGTGAAACCCCGTCTCTACTAAAAATACAAAACTTAGCCAGGTTTGGTGGCACACATCTGTAATCCAAGATACTCAGGAGGCTGAGGCAGGAGAATTGCTTGAACCCAGGAGGCAGAGGTTTCAGTGAGCTGAGATTGTGCCACTGCACTCCAGCAAGGGTGACAGAGCAAGACTCCGTCTCAAAAAAAAAAAAAAAAAACTCCTCAAATTGTATAAGCCTCAGGTTCCACAAAACCCCTGCTGTATAGCCCCAGTCCTACTTAATCAGGATCAATATGTATATGTAAAAGCATAAATAGTATATGTTTTTAAACTTTGTATAAATCTGGAATATATTTCTCACTCTGCAGGGTTTTTTTTTTCATTGAAATGTTTTCAATATTTATCATGTTGATACATACAGAACTCTCATTAATTTCATGACCACAATATAATATTCTTTTTTTCATTGACATTTTGGTTGTTCATGGTTTCTCACTATTATAAATGATGCTGTGATAGATATTCTTGTTTACATCTCTTGATGTAGAAGCACAAAAAAATTTCTGGGTATGTATCTCCCTAGAAAGGAATTGCTAAGCCACACAGGATGAACATCTACCGTTCAGAATATTGCCAACTTGCTCTCCAAACATGAGTCCAAAAATTTGCACTCATACCAACAGACCGATGAACCTTCCTTCTCTCCATATTCTCACCAACACTTTGAATTTGCAGATTAAAAAAATAAATTTCCAAGTCAGAAACACAAATGACATATCACTTTATTTGCTTATCTCTGATTAATAATAAATATAGTCATTTTCTCATGTGTTACTAGGCCCTCCTTTTTGGTGAACTATATTCATGTCCTTTGTCCATTTTTCATTTTTTATAAGAATTATTTCTGTATTGTGACTTTTAATTATTTCCATATTATATGCATTGCAAATATATTCTTCTAGGCTGTGCCTTGGCTTCTATATGTATATGCAGCATCCTTTATTGAACAGATGATTTTAATTTTAACAGTCAGTTTTATCATTTCTTTTTTTAATGGCTTATGTGTGCTTTAAGAAGTCTTTCCTTCCATACTTATAAAGATACTAAGCCTTATACCTTTTTAAAGTTTTAATATTTTGTTTTTCACACATAAGTAATTACTCCATCTCAAATTTATTTATATATATATGATATATGGGATAAGCTTGATTTTCTTTTTTTCTATGTGGATAACTTAATAGGTCCCGCTCCACTTATTGAATAGTGCATCCTTTCCCTACCGGATCTTGCTCAATCTCTCTCACAATTTTAGCTAAACAGCCTAACTCTATCTGATTTATTATAAAAACTAATATTTACTGTATATACAATAACATTACGCTTTTGATGATGGTATATGTTAATGACTATCTTCTCAGGCAAGACATTTTGTTGCAAGTTTACCAAAGCTATAAAAAATGTGTAATGGAGAGGAGGCAAAAGCTGTGTGTCATTATTAACAGGTAAAAACACCCCCAAAAGTTGACGATCATCTTAATCTAATGTAGGATATACACCAACATTGGACAGGCCAACAATTGTAAGTCAGCCTATTGATTTATAAATTACCTTCTATAAGAAGAAAAAAAAGAAATATTTGCAAGGGCAAAGGTTCTTTCATGCAGCATCACTTTGTGAGGAAGTAGTTTTAGGAGTAATCAGATTCAAGTTCACGATGGCTAGAGACTCACTACCAGTAGGTCTGTAGAATTCCCATGAAGTAAAGGGACAGGAGCTTCTGGGGTTTGATGTCATTCAGAGAAGCAATTGAAGTTAGTGTAACAACTGTTGCTTCCCTGCTTCTACTCTGGAAAGGAAACAGAATAATAAAGGCTTTGGGACACACGTGTGTGGGGTGGAGTCAAGCTTTAGGGGAGCAGCACTGTTTGCAGGGAAGATGACCTCACTGCCCTCCTCTTCAGTTCTGGTATCATTTTTGGGTGAGCTGGATCCAACCACACATCCCTGGTGAGGGGTGTTCTAAATGACTGCCAAGATGGCCCCGCCAGTGGGCGGCACTGATTTACAGGTGCTCAGCCAGGCCTCGCTCTCCTCCAAAGCAGGAAGAAATCCTGTTTCCCTCAGTGGCTTGCTTTTCCTCTCACCTTCCTTTCCCCCATTTTGCCATCCTAGCCTTACTCTACTTCTTCTTCCTCTCTCAAATTTTTATTTAAAAAAAAAAAAAAATCCTAGCAGGAGTTGTTGCTCCTAGGTCCCCTATAAAGTGAAATAAGTACTAGCAACAGACATTAAATATTCAGACCTTTTGTTAAGAAAAACAATTGCCACTGTGGCTTTTCTTTCTTGAGGCCCAGGGGAGAGAAACAATGGGATTTTCTCTTTCCCTCTCCCACAGAATTCCCTCCTGAGCTTTCTCTCCGGAGGTCAACAGATCCTTTTCAGCCACAGCTCACTTCAAAGGGTATAAAAGTAGCCGCTTGGCTAGGAGACACCCATCCCTTGCCACAGAAACTAGCCTTGGGCTCTCTGGCTGCTCCTGACAGCTCCCCCTGCCCCTGGACTGCTGCCACACTAGAGTCCACGCCACCTCCGCCACCAGCTGACACCCCCCCATCTTTCCCCACTCCCCACTACCCCATCCTAAGGGAACTTGACTGGGCTCTATTGATTATTTGAGTGTATTTGTGTGTGTAACTACCACTTGTCTCCCTTACCAGACTGATAGATTTTTTAGAGCAGGGACAAAGTCTAGTTCAATATAATCCACATCTGGTCCCTAGCAAGGGTTGATCACAGAGAAAGTGCTCAGGGGAGAGACCTCAGCCTGCCGCACCTGCTGCCATGAGGCAGAGGCTCTCAGCGGCTGGGTCTTTCTCATTGAGCCTTGCCTGCAGGCCTTGGGGAACATTGCTTCATTTCTAAATTTGCCTCCACCATTCCCTTGGCCACATCCAAAATCTCTAGAAGAAATGGGAATGACAGGTCAAGGCTAGAAGCAATGGGTTTTTTTTTTGAATTTTTATTTTACTTAGGGCCACTGGTCTGTATTCATATATAAACCTAAGCCTTTGCTCTGAGGACTCCATTTCTAAAATATTTGCATTTCTCTGTAGAAAAATTAAGATGGATACTAGGATTGTCTATGCATAGTAAATAACAACAAATATTTCTTGAGCATTTTATTCTGTGCATGCAACTGGGTTGTTTATCATACAATATTGTATTTAATCCTGACAGTATCTTTTTAAGTAGGTACCATTATTCTTCCCTATTTGATGAGCTATTAGTTTGAGAGCTATTTGATGAGCTATTTGATGAGCATAAAACTATTTGATGAGCAAATAGTTTGAGAGAAGTTTAGCTCCTTGTCTGAGGTCACACAGCTGGCAAATAGCACATTCTGATCTCAGACTCAGGTCTCATGGTAAGGAAAAAAGTTTTCCATCTTGAAGATGTCATTTTCCCTATGTAACAGTAAAATAAAAAAAAAATTAAACATCAGAAAACAAGCTAACTTACAAACGACCTTTTTTGTTTTCGAGATATCCTGGCAAAGAACTATATATATATTTATCCTCTCCTGCCCCTGTCTTGCTTTTTTTCCTTCTGTCCATAGTTACATTTACACAATGCCAAACTAATGGATCAAAACAAAAATATAGTGACACCCAGATGTAGAATGTCTTATGTGCATGTCACCAGGCTTCTAGCTAATTAAATGAATCTGAATTTTTTATTTGATTTTAAACTTTTCATCCATTATTGTGATCCCCTGTGGGGGTCTAATTCTGTGGTATATCTCCTTCCAACAAACTTGGAAAACATTATAAGATTGAAGAAGGTAAGGTGTGGGTATTTACATCAAAGCTATGGATAAAATTTTTTAATTTTTTTTCTTTTTAGAAGAAAAACAGGATCTGTACACCCATCACTGTTTTTATAAAGTATTTATTTACCGATTAGTCCACACTGTGAACTGGTTGATTTAATGATCCCTCATATGATTTATGCATAACTTTTATTAATAGAGCCTGTGGAGATGAAGGGCAGATAGAAATTAATGTGGAAAATGTATCACTTGTCATTCCTTTAAGGAAATACAGTTCTCTTCAACTATCTTTGCAGCCTGTTTGTGGTTTTTCCCCCCATTATGTGTTTCTTGGATTTTAGGTAAAGAATTGCAGTAAGTGCCAGAGAATACTCTTAGGGATGAGGGGTTGGATTGGACCTTTCACATTTGTTAACATGATTAATAAGACCTTTTATTGATCGTAACTTGATTCTTAAAGTTAAATTATTTCAAAGGGAGAAGGCACTAAGCTTAAATTAAAAGGCAACTTAGAATTTCCAACATTGCCATCAGCCAAGCAAGCTGCTAATGAGTTATTTTTAGGCTGTCTGCCTTTTATTCTGATCCATAGGAGAAAAACTGAAATAAGTTTTCAGTAGACAGTAGGTAGTTACTCTAGAAATCTGGGATGCTTTTAAGAAGTCAGATTAACTGAGAACCTTTCCACCTTTCTGTTCTCTGTTGGTGAAATGCAGGTTCATGCTACTGACTTACATGCAGCAGTTCTCAACCTTCACTATACATTGAAATCACCAGGGGAGCTTTAAAGAATATCGATCTGCTGGAGTCTCACCTCCAGAGATTCTGATGTAATTGTTCTGGGGTGTGACCTAGCCACTGGGATTATTTTAAGGTTCCCCAGATGACTCTAATGTGCAGCCAAGGTTGAAAATTACTGCTCTGAAGGTATGCACAGAAAGGAAACCTGATAAGTAAGTCTTACACATAAATTCCAGCATGTCCTAAGGTTTCTACTAGCCTAAATAATGCATCCCAGGTGAATAATGTAGTACTCATAGTAATTCTTTTTGTCCTGAGCCAAGAAGAACTTCAGGAGTCACTTGAGCATGTCACTCCATTTTATGGAGTCAGGGAGGACCGAAAAAAGTATCAGTTCTTATACCCAGCTCCCCTCTGAAAGCTTCAGACAGAAAAAAAAAAGCAACATGGATGTGCTGTCTGCTCACCTCCACCTCCTGCCTGCATTGTAGAGCCTTGAGCTCTTGCGGAACCACCCTCAATTTTCCACACTGCTTTGTGGTTTTTCAGGAGTGGACACCTTGGGCACAGGTACTCTCTTGGCCTGGCTCCCTTGTGAGATTTGTGAGATGACCAGCTAGCATGAGGGGTACCATTTATGGGCAGTGCAACAGTCCAAGTGATCAGGACACCTATGGCCCTGGCCTGATCAGCAACAGGCTCTGAACAAGCAATAAGTAAGGAAATCGAGTCGCAGCTCTTGGAATTGGAAATCACTTCAAGAAATCATACAGTGGCTGGGTGTGGTGGCTCACGCCTGTAATTCCAACATTTTGGGAGGCCAAGGCAGGCATTTCACTTGAGACCAGGATTTCAAGACTGACCTGGCTAACATGGTGAAACCCCATCTCTACTAAAAATATTAATATAAAAATTACCCAGGAGTGATGGCACCTGTAGTCCCAGCTATTTGGGAGGCTGTGGCAGGAGATGGGGAGGGGAGCTTGCATTCCATCCTGGGTCATAGAGCGAGACTCTGTCTCCAAAAAAAAAAAAGAAAAGAAAAGAAAAGTTACACCGTGTTTGTTGAGGGAGAGATTTTATTGTCCTCACTTAGGAAACTGACACCTTTGGGGGAGTGAATTTACAAAGCAGTGGAATAAAAACTAGAAACTAGAATGCATATCTTCTTCTAGTAAACACTATATTATAATCCAAAAGTATATCTCTAGATTGCTTTGTGTTTGGTCTTTGACTTTGTGGGATGGGTTGCCTTTACTTTGTGACCTAAAGTTCACAGGCCCAATCATTTTGCAGTTCCCCTACACTAGACTCAACAGAAACAAAAGGCTGAGAGCAGTAATTTTCACAGCAGCCTAGGCCTCACCAACATGATTTATGTGTTTTTACTTGGAGATTATACTTTAATGCTGAGATTTTTCTGATTATCTTTTTGTGTGCACCCGCTCACCACATGGGCTCTTAATTTAGAAAATATTTAGCAATTACATGTGGAATTGATACTTTACATAAAAGCAAAAATGGTGCCTGTTATATATGTTACTAAAAATTTTGATGTCTTTTATTTTTTTGGCAACAGAGATTCATGACCCAAAGAAATGGCTCATTATTTTTCATTTTCTGTGAGATGAAAAGTTCTTAATTTAAAAGTGGATCTCCCCCTGGAATAAAGGTCACATGGTAGAAGTTTTTGTTTTAGTGATCCTGAAGCCTTTGCCAGGCACCAGAGATACTGCTGTGTACTCATAAATTTTAATTACTGATGGCTGGGAGCCAAATCTAAATTTGATTTGAACTAAGTCTAAAATTTTGTGAAATTAATTTTGATGTCAAAATCAGATACCTTGGCAGCTTTTTAGAACATAATCCTTCCAGAACTTCTACTTTGACAATTGATTATCCAAATATTTAACAGCATCTATAAACAACACTCAAGTAAAAGTTTTGGAACTCAATTCGTGTGGATTTTCTTCTTTCCGTGAATGAATATGTTGGTTTTCTGTCTTGCCAAGTCTACCCAATACCAACAAAGCAAGAATTTCAGTATTTTTGCTGAAGGGTCACTTTGCGATAAGAGAAAAATTACATAAACATTTGTGCTACCAGTTGTGTAAAAGTATAGCACATATACTTATGTACAGTACATAATTTTAGTTAATGATAATAATACTGACATGTATCTATTGTACTGCACCTTTTATTATTATTTTAGGGTGTAATCCTTCTACTTATAAAACAATGTGTGCTGTAAAACAGTATGCCATGTTATGCCAGCAGCAGCCTCACATCTTGTGTTTACCACATCTCTTGATTGCATCATTTTCTCTTGTGTTTGATTTAATCTCATGTTGTTTTGTTCGTCACGGCTCCTAAGTGTACAAAACTTATGGCTAATGTTGCCAGTAAGAGGACATATTGAGTGACTGACCTCGAAACAAAAGTGATTAAGAACCATTACTAAGGTAGAAAGTCAGTGATGGTTATTCCTCAGCAGTCAGGCATGCCCTATTCCGCCATAGCAATGATCTTGAAGAACAAGAACAAAGTGATGAAAGCTGGTAAGGGATCAGCTTTATTGAAATGATGAGGCTCACAAAAATTCAAGAAGGGTCTATATCACATATGGAGAAATTTCTAATGACCTGGATTAATGGCCAATCACAGAAGCACATTCTTAGTACCATGATGATCACAGCCCAGGCAAAAGGTTTGTTTGCAATGTAAAAGAAAGGCCAGACCTGACTACACTGTCGAATTTACTGTTAGCTCTGGATGATGTAAACAATTCAAGACTTGTTGTTCATTACATAATGCAAAAGCGAGCACTGAGTCTGTGAGAGCTTCAGACTGTTGTGAAAGCAGCTGAAGAATTTTTGGAAACTAGATAAGCTGATTACGGAGGAAAATTACTTGTCAGAGCAAATTTTCAATATGGATGAAACTTCCCTATTCTAGAAATAGATTTCTGAATGGACTTATACATATGGAGGCTAAGTCAATGTCAGGTTTCAAGGCTTTTGAGAATAGGATAACAGTATTGGTTGAGGGGAATGTTGCAAGCTACAAAGTAAAACACTTCATGATCTGGTACTGTGAGAACCACAGGGCCTTCAAGAATATCAGTAAACACATACAGGCCAGGTTCAGTGACTCATGTCTGTAATCCTAGCCCTTTGGGAGGCCGAGGAGGGTGGATCCCTTCAAGCCAAGAACTTCAAGACAGCCTGGGCAACATAGTGAGACTTTATCTCTAGACAAAATTTCAAAGACAAAAAGAGCCAGGTGTGGTGGCACATGCCTGTGGTCCTAGCTACTCAGGAGGCTGAGGCAGGAGGATTGCTTAAGCCCAGGATTTTGAGGTTGTAGGAAGCAATGATCTTGCCACTGCACTCCAGCCTGGTTGATAGAGCAAGACCCTGGCTCAAAAAAAGGGAGAGGGCACAGGGTGCCAGTGTACTACAGGAGCAATAAGAAGTCATGGTTGACTCAACTCCTCTTCCAGGATGCCCTCCTGAATTGCTATGCTAGTGAAATGAAGTACCGTTTGGAGAATACCTTCCAAGATTTTGCTTATTGTTGATAATGCTTCCACACAATCTACTTGATGGTCTTCAACCAAACATCAAAGTGGTATTTCTCCTTCCAAATATCACCTCTGATCCAACAAATGGATTAAGGAGTTATAGCAGCTTTTAAGGTCTACTACCTAAAGAGGACCTTTGTTCAGGCTATTGCTGCAACTGAGGAAGACACTGAGAAAAACACTGATGCAATTCTGGAAGGATTACAGCATCTATGACTGCATCAGGAACCTTGCTTGGGCATGGGGTAATGTCACCAAAGAATCTATAAATGTCGTCTAGAAGATGACACTAAGAGGTTCATCCATGACTTTAAAGAATTTGCCAAGGTTGCAAAAATCAACAAGGCTGTAATCGAGGTGGCCGACAACTTTAACTTGAGTGTGAATAAGGGTGAGTTTGGGAGCTTCTAGAAGTGATACCTGAGGAATTGACTAATAATTAGTTGTTAGAACTAGAATAAGAACATATAGCTGAAGAATAGGCGAGAGAAAAGGAAACTGCAGGAGAAGATAAAGAAGAACCCCCAAGAAAATTCAGGGTTTAGCAGTTTTGCAGACCTCAACAAGCTCCTTAAAAAGTTTGATATCATGGACCCCAACACTGATAGATTTTCAGTAATACAGAGAAATGTTCATGATGCATTATCTGTTTATAAACAAACCTATAATGAAAAGAAGAAACAAACCAAGCAAACCACTGTGAATGGACAGAGTTCTGAAGAGAGTGACACCACCTCCTCAAGAAGAGCCTCAGGCAGGTCCTTTAGGAGGTGTTTCAGATCTGTGCATGTTCTTGCCCCTGAAGACCTTCCAGTGGGACAAGATGTGGAGATAGAAGACAGTGATATTGATGATCCTGATCCTGGGTAGGCCTATGGATATGTTTGCGTCTTCGTTTTTAACAAAAAAGGTTTTAAAAGTAAAAAAAAAATTTTTTAATAGAAAAAAGCTTATAGAATAAAAATATAATGTTTTTGTACAGCTGCACAATGTGTTTGTGTTTTGGGCTAAGTGTTGTTACGAGTCAAAACATTTAGAGAATTTAAGTTTATATGGTTAAAAAGTTACATTAAGCTAAGATTACTATTGAAGAAAGAAAAATTTTTAAATTTAGTGTAGTCTAAGTGTACAGTGTTTATAAACTCTGGCAATGTATAGTAATGTCCTTCACATTCACTCACCATTCACTCACTGACTCACCCAGTGCAACCTCCGGTCCTGCAGGCTTCATTCATGCCAAGTGCCCTATACAGATGTACCAGTTTTTATCTTTCTGTTTTCTGTGTTTAGATACACAAATATCGTCATGTTGTACTTTTTTTTACTGTACCTTTTCTGTGTTTAGATACACAAATATCGCCGTGTTGTAATTGCCTGTTGTATTCGATACAATAATATGATGAACAGGTTTGTAGCCCAGGAGCAAAGGCGAGACCGTATTAGCCTAGGTATATAGTAGGCTGTACTATCTAGATTTGTGTAAGTACACTATAAAGTTTACACAATAACAAAATCGCCTAACGACACATTTCTCAGAACGTTATCTCCATCATGAAGTGACATATGCCTGTATATATGGGATATGGGAAGTTACTTTCTAGGACAAAAGTCTTGTTACAGTTCCTTTCTCTAAACAGAACCAAAAGAGATAGGAAAGTAAATGTTTTCTATGAGTAAAAGGACAAAGATTTTTTAAATGAGGGGTTTCTTTCTCAAAAGTTCTATCTTAAATTTTCTCCTTATAGTACAAGGGTAGACACCTAAGGTGGTTGGAAGAAATGGAAATACTCCTTCATATTTTGGTTTTACATCCAGTGAAATTTCTCATTATTTCCCCACCTACCCTCACACCCCCACATTAACATATTTCTTTTTAAGCTACCTGTGATGAGGGAACCAGACTGGGAACCCACCAAATGCTCCTCTCCTCAAACCAGCTGAGGCTACTTTCTTCAAACTTTTCTCAGACATTTTCCTGCCCATGACCAGAAGTAGTATATTATATATGATTGATTGATTTTTTTTTTACCTCAATACTCTCTGAATTTACAAAATTCAGTTACCTGAAAGATTTTCATCTTTGTATTTTCCTCCATGGACAGGGCATTGAACTGAGCTAAGAAAAATCTGGCTGAAATTGAAGAAGAGAAAGTGGTCTGCTGCAGAGAAACCTAAGTGGGGAGAGTAGGAGCGGGGTGCTACACTTAGACACCAAATTTAGAATTGCCTGGACCATGGGTCATAGTATTTATAGTGGCTTCTCTCCCTCAGGCCCTCTAGGGTGCTGCGGGGAGAAACGGTTGGTCACAATGCTCTCTAGACTCACGGTCTCTGATTTTGGCTTTGCAGTGGGATCTTAGCGTCAATTACCTTGAGAGAATATGTCTTAGTATTCAGAGGCCACAGACTCTTGCCAAAATGGGCTGGAGAAGAAAAAGGTCATAATAACAGATTTGCACTCAGCATTTAAAAGTGAGCATTTTCAAAGTGGGCCTTTGGATGTTTGATTACTTCTCTCTCCCAACTTGGAGCTTTATTTTTTTCCAGTTGCCTCAGGTGTAGGTAGTTTTTTTCTTTAGGAAAATCTATTGACATAATTATTAATTTAGGTTTTTGATTGCTCTCCTTTGAGCATCAGCGGATTCCTGTGGACTTAAGAGATTGTACAGTATCAATATGTGCCTGCGATTTCAGACCTTCACAAAGGCTCATCTCATTTCCAGGAGGCCTAAAACTCTTGGGTATCTGTATTAAGGGTACATAGAGACTCTAGTATTTCTCATGATCATACTAAATGAGTTCAAACTACTTTCTCTGAGATCAAAAATTTTAAAATCAAAGAGATGTCAGGGTTGTAAACCATAACTTTTCCCATTTCAATGGACAAAGGAGATTTTCTTTGAATATGTGAGGTTAATGACAAAGAGGTTAGTGACAGCAAAGGGTGGCTAACACAGTCATCGGCTGGCAGGCTGTGTGGAAAGGGAGGGTGCAGCAGAGCAGGACAAAGATTTTTTTTTCTTTTCTGGCAAATTCTCTCACAGATTTTCAGCCCTGCAATCATAAAACTTTAGAATTAAAAAGGATCTCAGCGATCATCTATTCCAACCCTCTTGTATCAGGCGTGAGGAACTGAAGCCCAGAGCATGTGATTGGCCCAAGGCCCCTCCATTTCCTGGTTAACTTACTTAATGTATCTTCCCCCATACTTCTACCAAAAGAATAATGTATATACAGAATGCACCAATATTATGTATTGAACTTATTAAAAACACATTAAGCTTGATAGTAGAAATCTAGAACCAGCTGTAAACGTTTTACTTCCAGAAGTTCAACCATTTTGCAACAAACAGGCAGTCCTTTCTCAACTGAAGGCAGTATATTCAGTTATTAAACATGTATTCCATGCCAAGCATCCCTTACACATGATCTTATTCAATCTCCACAATAATCCCGTTGAAGTAGATTTGTAAATTCCCACCTACAGATGTGGAAAGTAAGGTATGAAGAGGTTAAATCATTTGCCCAAAATCCCATACTCAGTGCTGGGATTCCAACCAGACTAAGCCAAAGCCCTCACCATAACCGTATCACTAAAATTGTTCTTATATGTGCCATTCTGTTGATGGAGGTGCTTTTTGAGGATGTTTCAGATGTGGCAGGGTAGAAATGTCCCTAAAAAGCTTCTTCTTATGGTGAAGTTGTTGGTAAAGGGCCAGCCTGGCAAAATTAATGAGGCTGCCCTTCAAAGACAGGATTCAAGTCAAAATGTCCCTCTAATAAACACATTCTCTACACCCTGGGTGAAGAGGAAAGAGAACCAAAGATCTGCAGAATTTGGGGGCGAGAAGAAAGATTAGAAAGCCTCCTCAAACCCCTCAGTAAACCCAAGAGAAAAGCAGAGCTCAGAGAAATTAAAAGTCTTGCAACCATTTCTAGATTAAAATAAAATGAGTGAATGGATTGGCAGGCAAAGAGAAAAGAAGACAGTTTACATTTATTGAGCATTTACTGTGTACCAGGCCCTGTCCCTGGGTGCTGTGTGAATTTCTTTTCCTTTCATCTGTCTCCCTCACTGACCATAAGGTTCCCAAGTGCAGGGCAGGGATCATGTCCATTCTGTTTAGTGATGTATCCTTGGTGCCTATCACATGGCCATAGTAGATGCTCAATAAATATTTCTGATTGTTGGAATACATTAATGAATGAATTACTCACCAGCTCTAAGGAGAGTCTTACCATTTCTTATCTCTCTCCCTCTCTCTTATACACACACACATACACACACATCCATCTCTCTCTATATATATCCAACTATATATATATATAGTGAGAAAGAGGACGTATATATAGACAGACAAAGAGAGAGACTATATATCTAGATAGATGGATACATAGATACATGGATCTATACATAAATCTGTTTACATCTCTTTCTATAGATAGATATATCTGTCTATAGCAAGATGGGGGGTGTGTGGAGGGGAGAGAGAGAGAGAGAGAGAGGAGTGAGCCAGCATTGCTCTGTCACCCAAGCTGGAGTGTAGTGCCACGATAAAAAATCACTGCAACCTCAAACTCCTGGACTCAAGGAATCTTCCAACCTGAGCATCCCAAGTGACTAGGACTACAGGAGCTTGCCACCACATTTGGCTAATTTCTTAAAATTATTTTTTTAAGACAAGGTCTCACTATGTTGCCCAGGCTGGTCTTGAACTCCTGGGCTCATGTGATCCTCCCAACTTGGCTTTCCAAAGTGCTGGGGTTACAGGCATAGTCCACCATGCCCAGCCCCGTCTCCATTTTATAAATAAGAAAACCGGAGAGATCCAAGATGGCCACGTAGCAGCAGCTCAGGATTGTAGCTCCCAGTGAAAGCGCAGAGAACCAGTGGATGCCGCAATTGCAGACGAATTTTTGATGCCCACAGACTGGGAGATTCCCGGCGAAGGAGCCACACGGGTCGCCAGCGCGACTCTTTTGGCCGGCACGGCGCTTCTCGGTGCGGAGTGTACGGGACTGGATGCCCTTTTAGTCGGGCTCGGCCGGTCCCATCCCCACAAGGAGAACAGCAATTGGAAGTGCTGAGGACCGAGAGCAAGCACAGCTGAACCTGGGAAGGCCCAGTTCTGTAGGGAAGAGGCGCCCCCAGAAGGAAAACTAAGAAACAGAAAAAACTTCATCACCAACAAGCTGGACGTCCACTCAGAGACCCAATCTGAAAGTCGGCAATTACAAAGATGACAGGTGGATAAATCCACAAAAATGGGAAGAAACCAGTGCAAAAAGGCTGAGAACACCCGAAATCAGAATGCCTCTCCTCCTACAGGGGATCGCAGCTCCTCATCAGCAAGGGAACAAGGCTTGACGGAGGATGAGTGTGATGAACTCACAGAATCAGGCTTCAGAAGGTGGATAAT
>PVKP010021043.1:10670-39888 GCA_004027715.1 Plecturocebus donacophilus | reverse complement strand
TCTTTCATTCTTTTTTTTTCTTTTGCTGTTTCTTTCTTTCTCCTTTTCTCTTTTTCTAAAATCTCTTCCTCTTTCTTTCTTTCATTCTTTTTTCTTTTGCTGTTTCTTTCTTTCTCCTTTTCTCTCTTTTTCTATAATCTCTTCCTCTTTCTTTCCAAAAAATAAAAAAATAAAAAAAATAAAGAAAAAAAATAAATTTGATTCAATTTGTTTTTACTGAAGTGAAATTCACATAACAAACTAACAATTTTAAAGTGAAGAATTTAGTGGCTTTTAGTGCACTCACAACGTGCAACCAGCACTTTTATCTAGTTCCATAACATTTTCCTCATTTCACAAGAAAGCCCTGTGCCTACTAAACCATTACTCTCCATCTCTCCCTCTCCCCCAGGGCCTGGCAACCACCAGATGCTTTCTGTCTCTGTGGATTTACGTGCTCTCAATACATCATGCAAATGGCATTGTACAACGTGTGACCTTTTGTGACAGGCATTTTTCAAGTACTATACTGTTTCTAAGGTTCAACCATATTGTGGGTTAAAATTACTGCAGAGAGTTATTTGATTTTAGCCTGAAAAACTTCCTTTATTATTTCTTGTAAGGTAGGTTGGCTAGCAGTGGATTATTTCAGATTTTATTTCTCTGACATTGTCTTTAGTTTACCTCCAGATTTTTCAACCTTTTTACTTTTATTTATTTCTTTATTTACCTTCAGTTTTGAAAGATAGTTTTGCTGAATATAGAATTCTAGGTTGACAGTTTCCCCCTACCCCCACCCTGAGCATTTTGAATATGCACTTGATACATGTTTGTTGAAGAACTGATTGAGAGCAGGGCAGAAGGACCCATGGTCAGGTCCTTTGTCATCCCGCCTTAGCACTGCCTCATTTGGTGCCCTAATCTAGAACCTCTGGGAAGCTGCATCTCTAGAAGATGACCCTTGGTCTCCAGAGAGACAGACAGTGTGGTGGGGGGGGGGTCTCTTGGCTGCTCACAGGGAAGGAAGCCCAGGGGCCAGATCACTCTCTGAGAAGCTCACATCTCCCCATTCTAGCTGCCTCTTAAGGGTTTTCAAGGAGAGTTGACTCACACTATAATATAAATATTTATTCACTTCTATGGTGCTTTTCTTTCTTTTTTTTTTTTTTTTTGGTCTTTTTTAGAGACAAGAGTCTCACTCTGTCACCCAGGCTGGAGGGCAGTGGCACGATATTACCTCACTGTAACCTACACCTTCTGGGCTTAAGCAATTCTCTGGCCTCAGCCTCCCGAGGATTATAGGTGCCTGCTACCCGCCACCACACTCAACTAATTTTTTTTGTATTTTTAGTAGAGACGGGGTTTTGCCATGTTGGCCAGACTGGTCTCGAACTCTTGGCCTCAAGTGATCCACCCACCTAGGTCTCCCAAAGTGCTGGGATTACCAGTGTGAGCCACCGTGCCCGGCCCACGGTGCTTTTCTAAGTCAGCTCCATGCTTTTTCCATTCTCCAAGATCCTCTGAAATTTTATGTCTGCTGTTGGTCTCTTCTTCCTTCAACAAGTGGGTTTGTATCTTTTCAATTCTTAATCATTTTAGCAGTTTTTTGAAGTGATAGCAACAAACACAGCTCATCTACCAGACTTAACTGGGAGTTCTTGATCCACAAACTATCTTTTTTTTTTTTGAGATGGAGTTTTGCTCTTGTTGCCCAGGCTGGAGTGCATTGACGTGATCTCGGCTCACTGTAACCTCCGTCTTCTGGGTTCAAGTGATTCTCCTGCCTCAGCCTCCCAAGTAGCTAGGATTACAGGCATGCACCACTACACCTGACTAATTTTTTGTATTTTTAGTAGAAATGGGATTTCTCCTTGTTGGTCAGGCTGGTCTCGAACTTCCAACCTCAAGTGATCCTCCCGCCTTGGCCTCCCAAAGTGCTAGGCTTACAGGCATGAGCCACTGCACCCAGACTTATCTTTTTAAAGAATATATATTATTAAGCTTGTGACAGGTTAAATGTGATAATTGAAGCAACAAAGATGGTATTGTAGATGATGAATTCAACATCATAATAAAATAACTATTACTAACATTGACATTCGAGATGGCCAGGACAACCCTCCCTTCTGTCCTGCACCTGCGATTCTTGGACAAACCTCTTTAACATGGGACCACTCTTAGTTTCTGGTCATGTCTGCTAATAGGATACTGGCTTAGTCTCCCATCGTCCATTTTATGAGGTAAGTTGATAAGAAGTTAGTATTTTTATTTTAATGAATATATTATATTTGAGATAAATTGAATAGAAAGTACAGAGGATTCTCATGTCCCCTCACCAAGTCCCCATGTCCTGTGTTGTAAACCTCTTGCATTACTGTGATATGCTGATGTTGCAATTGATGAGCCAAGAATGATACTTTATTGCCAATTAAGGACCAGGGGCAAGTCTGGGTGGTGGCAATCCTAGCGCTTTGGGAGGTTGAGGCAGGAGGATGGCTTGAAGCAGGAGTTTGAGACTATCCTGGGCAACATAGTGAGACCTTGTCTCTACAGGTTTTTTAAAAAATTAGTCATGTGTGGTTGTGTGCACCAATAGTCTCAGCTACTCAGGAGACTGAGGCAGAGGATCGCTTAAGCCCAGGAATTGAAGGTTTGATCTTGATATTGTACATCCTAGGGATTTAGACAATTGTATAATAGTGTGTATCCACCATTATATACCAACTTTTAGATTCTAAGTTGAGCTCAATTAATTACAATTCATTTGCACAGATTATTCTTTGAAACCAATTTCAGTTGATTTCCACCCAATTTGAGTAATATTCACCTCAATATTGTTTACTTGTTTATCCCAATACTAAGATGCCATTCATTCCAAAAATCCTTTGAGCCTCTTGTGTCAGGTACTGTTGTGTGTCACAACTGTCCACCACTTGGACAATTGTGTAATAGTGTGCATCTACACGGAGTAGTTTCACTGCCTGAAGAATCCTCTATGTTCTGTCTATTCATTCCTCCCCCTACATCCAATGCTTGACAACCCCTGATCTTTTTACTGTTTCCATAGTTTTGCTTCTTCCAGAGTTGGACTCATATAAGATGTAGCCTTTTTAGATTGTCTTCCTTAACTTAATAATGTGCATTTAAATTTCCTCCCTATCTTTTCACGCTTGATAGTTCATTTCTTTTTAGTCCTGAATTATAGTCCATTGTTGGGCTGTACTGCAGTTTATTTATCCATCACCTACTAAAGACACCTGGGTTGCTTCCAAGTTTTGGTAATTATGAAAAAAGCTGCTATAAGCATTCACGTGCGCTGGGTAAGTGCCACGGAGCATGAGTGCTGGGTCACATGGTAAGAGCAGTTTGGTTTGGTTTATAAAACTGTTCACTCAGCTAATATTTTCTACACTTGTTCCTCCTCTAGTGTTTGGATTGCTTCATCTCTGCATTGCTAACTTCTTAAAAAATACATTTTGTCTTAAAATGAATGAAGGACATGAACACTAATTTCTTCAGCTTACTCTAATGATACCTTTGTTTCTGCATATCATTTGAGATTGTTCCCTTGGGTTTAGCTGAGACTGACTCCTTTCTCGTAGGATACTGGGACCTCTTTGAGGCTTCACGTGTTCCAGTGGACTCTGATGGACACTTTCTTTTTGATATGAAGAGCATCCATCACTTTGACCAGTAGGGGTTCTTTGTTTTATTTAGCAAGATGTCACGTATTTTGAAAAACATTCCCTGGCAACCCCACAAGATATGCTGGGCCTGTCTTGACTTTCCCCGTCTTCACCATGGAAGCAGCGACTTTCCAAGGATTTCTGGCCACTGTGGAAAGGAGGATTAGAGACTGAAATCCAGGCCTCTCTCTGTGAGGGCCTTGGGCTTCCCTCTGAGTCCAGGCTGCACACAGGTAATGAGGGAAGCAGGGACTGCCTGTGCTCCAGTTAGTGATAGCATCGGAAAACCCTTTAAAGTGTGTCAACTGACACTGATGTTCTCATTCAACTCCAACTTTACTAAGCCACTCTTTATTTTGTTCTAATACTAAAATAAAATATTAATACTAATACTAAAATATTTTTAAATTTTTAAATTTTATCCCTTTTGAACACACAAAGATTTTTTAAAAATAAAATTACCCCCTCCAAAATAAATTTAGAGACACTTCATGTCAGTTAAGTATCTTCGATTACCTTCTCAGAAGATGCCTTTTTCCAAGCCAACAGCCATTTCCAAGACCTTGAGACCTCCAAAGTCAATTTTTAAAGCTCAATTAATTACAATACATTTGCACAAATCACACAGCCTGAAGCCACAGCTCATTGGCAGAGGGTGTTCTCATCGGTGAAGCAGAGGGCTTAACTTACACATACTGAATTACTCACAGTCAGCAGTGATAATATTCAACCAGAGTGGTCATTAAGATGAAATTTTCCTGTAATTGGCCTCTCTTTTGTGGTCTATGAGAAGGATTTAATCTCTGGACCTGTGATGCTTTTCTTGGCCCCTGTCCTCCTCTGCCCTAATTGTGGAGGACTCTCTCAGGGATTTTCTGCTGTAGGCAAGCCCCAGTTGCTGGAAAACCCTGGCTTCATGAGGGTACGGGTACTGATGTGTCATCCATACCTGTGACACTTTATGTGTTTAATTTTTATGCAGGTCATGTGTCTACTCCTGTCTGTGAGCCAATGATTTACTCTTATTTTTAATGTCTTTATACATTGAATACCACAAATCCTCAGGAAACATCTTTCTAGAAGCTTCTGGAATTCCTGGGCAGCTGGGCATCAATGCCTCTGTCATCTAGAGGGCCTTGTCCTCCTTGCTTTTATATAATTTTCCGGATAGCATCCTGCTACCCTGCTGTCAAGTTGTAGTAGACATAGAATGGTTTTGAAATGATTTGCATCAGAAAAGTCCTGCCCCCAGATTTTAAAGAAAGAAAACTTTTATTAAAGGACACGGCTGTATCACAGGGCCAGCCAGTTGCCAAGAGGCACACTGGCCTCAGCTTCTCGAAGCCCCGCTGTCCCGAGCACAGCAGTCTCCTGGATCCAGGAGACTGCAAGGTGAGGCCAAAGACACAAGTAGAGGCCCAGATTTGGTCCTAATCCATTAGCCCACTGTGTTTTTGCTTTGGTGTTGGGATCTCAGGGGAATGTGGGATCTACCCAGGCCAGGGTTCTCCCAGGACCTTTCTGCCAGGCTTCTTGGGAAAGACACACTCTTTCATCGGGGCCACTAGCCAGGATGGGAGGCTGGAGCACTTGGGGCCACTGCTACCCTGTGGAGAGGCCCCTGCTGAGAGTCAGACTCAACTGAGGCAGCAGAGGGGGAATGGAGAGACAGACCAAGCCACAGAAACCTTCATCTGAAACCTGGCTTCAGACCTGCCTAAAACCACATCGGCCCCTTGACCTTCACAGATCAAGTGAGCCAAGATGTTACTTTTCGAGCATTGGTTTGAGTTGTGTCTTATCATTTGTACTCCAAAGAATCCTGTTGAAACAGAACTTTGGAGTTTTAGATACTAAGTTGTAGCCCTGTCCAGGGAGGTGACCAACCTGGTCTAACCAGAAAAAAACACATGTGGCATTGTACTCACTGTTGGCCACCACCCTCTAAGTTCGACTGGAAGTGTCCCGAGGAATGACAGAGGACTCAAAGCTACAGAATATGAAAAATGGTTGGAAGTGCCATGGGCTGTCTGCTTGGAGAACAAACGTGTGGCAGAGAGCTGCTTCAAACAGTGATCTTGTGCAGAGGATGTCAGTGGCTTTGTGTGCACAGGACAGCTGAACCTGGGCTGCAAGAGGCCCCCTGCCAAACCCAAGTCTCAGCTCAGTGCAGGAACAAACTTCCCGAACTCAGTATGGTCCCCCTTTAGTGTGGGCTGCCCAGGGAAGCATGAACTCCGGGAGAGTTGGAAAACTACTTAGCAAGGAGGTACTAGAGACATTCTGAGATGGCTTCACCCTTGAGGGCACATCCCTTGAGATTCTAAAATTTATAAGAATGCTGAGCTATTGGTTTGTGCTTAACCTGAGATTAGCTGGCAGCTAACTGAGAATAAGTTGCCTGCTTCACAATTTTGGCCTGATCGAGGGTTGGCCTTGCTTCTAAATGTTTTTATCACGCCTTCAGTGGCCAAGTGAATTGAAGGGAGGCTTCTAGCCAAAACACTGAGATAGAATGAGCCGTGCAATTCCCACCCTTTCCTCCAGGCCTTGTTTCTTCAAATCCCACTTGGCCGTTTGGGGTTTCCTCCATCTTTCGTGGGTGAGGACTTTGTGGTCCTAGAGACAGGGGCCCTGATTTGAGATTTCACCTAGAAAAGGCAGGATGAAGCTGGTGGGGACTGAGGCAGTCTGGAGCACCCACTGACTTCTAAATGGGAACATTCTTTACTGAAACCTCTTTTTTTCTGTGTTGACTACCAGAGGTTCACATCCCATGGAAAACATAAGCCCGCTGAAGCAGGGACTGGTTTACAGCTGTATCCCAGCACATGGCACAGGTCCAGGGCACAGTAAGACCTCAATAAATATTTGTTCAATGAAAGAGTGGAAGGTCTTAAAGAGCCTCTGAGATTACCTGGTCTATGTCTCACCTTTTCTAGGATTTCCCCACCTCCAGAACTGCAAGAGATACATTTCTGTTGTTTATAAATTACCTAATGTAAGGGATTTTGTCATTAGCGGCAGGAATGGACTAACACAATCAGCACACACGCACATGAGCAACACTGATAAGAAATATATCTATGCATCTACTTATGTAGGTACTTCACACTTTTTAAAAACTTTTACTTTTGGTTTAGGGGTACAAGTACGTGTTTTTTAAATCGGTAAACTTGTGTCATGAGGGTTTGTTGTACTCGTTATTTCATGACACAGATATTAAACCTAGCATCCATGCATTGTTTATCCTGATCTTCTCCCTCCTCCAGCCTCCACTCTCTGAAAGGCCCCCATGTGTGTTGTTCCCCTCTAGGTGCCCATGCATTCTCATCATTTAGCTTTGACTTATAAGTGAGAACATTCAGTACTTGATTTTCTGTTCCTGTGCTAGTTTGTTAAGGATAATGGCCTCCAACTCCATCCACATCTCGCAAAGGGCGTGACCTCATTCTTTTTTATGGCTGCACAGTATTCTGTGGTATATATGTACCAGATTTCTTTGTCCAGTCTACCACTGATGGGCATTTAAGTTGACTCCATGTCTTTGCTCTTGTGAATGGTGCTGCAATGAACATACATATATATGTGTCTTTATAACAGAATGATGTATATTCCTCTGTGTATATACCCAGTCATGGGATTGCTGGGTTGAATGCTATTTCTGTCTTTAGGTCTTTGAGGAACTGCCATACTGTTTTCCATGATGGCTGAACTAATGTACACTCCCATCAACAGCACTTTACCCTTTTTACTTAAGCATTTAATGTAATCATTGCCATCTAACTGACTGCCCAACAAATAATTCAAACTTTAAACTGAACATGTGGTTCTTAAGCCTTGCAGGATGAACTGGACAGAGTAGAGATACTCCTGAGGCAGAATCCGTGACTCAAACCTAAAGTCCCACTGTGTCCCCAACTTTCCAGGTGGAATGAGGTTAAAGAATGCCAAAGGCAGCTTCCAAAGGGGTGTCAAAGAATGCAGCTGTTTGGAGCCTCAGTGCAGTGTGAGTGTCTGCGGGCAATGAGATTCAGGTACTCCTCAGCTCTGCTACTTCATTCATCCCAGAAGGGTGAACTGAACCCTTCCCTGTGGAGGAAGGGAGGCCTGCGAGGTGTCTGAAGAGTCTAATCCAGTAGGGAGACTGCCTCTCTGCTTTTTCCCGCCTGAGAAGCTGGCTCTGCTGCTGAGTGACCCCACCTTACAAGGCCCTCCCACATCCAAGAGTTCCCTCTTTGCAAAACTTAAAAAAATATGGTATATAATATAAATGTATATGAAGTTCACTAACCTTAAGCATACAACTACTGAATTTTTATATATGCATATACCCCTGCAACCACACCAGATGAAGACAGATCATCTCCCTCTCCCCTAAAGGCTCTCTTGCCCCTTCCCACCCACTACCATCCAGAGTGACCACTGATCTAACTTCTATCATCATCAGTTAGCTTCTCCTATTTTGGAACATCACAGGAATAAAACCATATGTTACTATTCTTTTGTGCCGGAATTCTGTCACTCAAATAAGTTTTTGTGACATTTATCCATGTTGTGTATGCCAGCAGTTTCGTGGGTTTAAAACATTTTATTTTAAGTTCTGGGGTCCACGTGCAGGTTTCTTACACAGGGAAACATGTGCATGGTGGATCGCTGCACCTATCAACGCTTTTAGTGCAGCATGCAGCAGCTGTTTATCCTGATGCTCTCCCCAGTCTCCTCCCCGACTCTCCCCTGTCAGGCCCCAGTGTGTGATGTTCCTGTGTCCACGTGTTCTCATTGTTCAGCTCTCACTTATAAGTGAGAACATGAGGTGTTTGGTTTTCTGTTCCTGCGTTAGTTTGCTGAGGATAAGGCAAATTTACAAGAAAAAAATAAATAATCCAATTAAAAGTGGGCAAAGGACGTGAGCAGACACTTCTCAAAAGAAGAAACACATGGCCAATAAACATATTTTAAAAAGCTCGATATCACTGCTCATTAGTTTCACAGTTTTTAAACTACTCTGTGGTCTTCTATTATATTAATGTATCAACATTTATTTATCTTTTATCCACTGACAGACATTCGGGTTGTTTCCAGTTCTTTTTTCTTTTGAAGGCTCTTGTGTGTGCCGTTTGTCCGACATCTGCACTCAGTCCTCCTGTGCCCTGGTGGGAGGAGAACTGCTGGGATGCAGGTTCTACTGGCTCCTTGCCCTGGTGAATGTTTACAATTGTCACTGTTTTCAATTTCAGCCATTCTAGTGGGTGTGCTATTTTGTGAGTTCAGTACAAACTGAGCACCTCTTCCTGTGCTTGGGGGCTACTTAAATATCTTTGTCTGTAAGGCACCTTTTCAAGGAATTCTCCTTTTTCTTATGGAGCATGTTCCCGTAAGGAAAGCCAAATTACTATGTTCTCTACAAACGACCCCTCCCCAGCAGGAAGGGAGATGCACAGGCACACAATCCTGCCTCGGTCAGTGTTTGGTGAGAAACTGGAGCCTCTGAAAGCTGCTTGGGACCAGGGATTTATGATGGGCCACTGTGGCTGGTGAGAAGCTGTGGGAGGCTGTGGCCCTGGGACTGGCAGGCCTGCAGGCAGAGCGAGGACATCTGCAGCCCACGAGGACAGGGAAGCCCTGGCCGTCTCGAGCTCTTTTAACCTCAAGGATGTCCATGACCTGAGGATGAGGCGAGTGCCCTTCTCCACAGGTGCCCTTCTCACACCCCTCACCCGGGGTTGGGGTTGCTTCCAGGGGAGGCCCAGTGGGGACAAGGGGACCTCAAGTGAAGGAGGTATGAGGTCTTCACAGCACCTGGAGCCCCATGCAACACTGCAGAGGGAGACTAGCCTTCCTCCTTCCAAATCTCAAACAACTTTCTCTGTGGACAACTAGACCTGGAACCCAGCAGGAAAGGAATTTTGGGAAGCATGGGACCCGCAGGGCTCAGCTGACACAATATAAAGTCACCAGACCCTGTCTTTGTTTGTGAGGAAGTGAAAAGGACTGAAGGAACCTAATACTTATTGAAAAATAAATAAGCATTTATTTATTTACCCTTCGAGCCAGGTGCCATGCTCAACACTTAACTCGCTGGCAATTTATACCCCAGTAGGGAGCTGACTGAACCACGTGTCAGAGAGAAATGGAGAATTCAGAAGGGAGGCCTCAGAGGCCACCTCATGCCAGCTGCCATCACTGCAGCCTCAGAGACCCAGAGCTCAGGGGAGACTCAACCCCAATGCGATGCTCTGCGGGGTGTGGAGGACTTGGGGGGCACCTCTGAAGCAGGACAGACAGAGCTGTGGCGTAAAGATGAGACGCACGTAAAGATGAGGTCTGCGTAGGGCAGGGGAACCTTTAGGGACTGTAACATTTGTAAGAGATCTGACAATATGTGTGTCACAGCTCAGGAAGCGCTTCATCATTTTTAACTGATGTAATGTATAGATATCATACACAAATATGTCTGGATGGATCATCTTTGAGGTCATACGTTTATTTTTTTCTTGCTGTGTTTTCCCTTTGTCTTTATTCCTCGGCCCCTAAGGAGAGAGTCGGTGCTGTGGCTTTTGCCCAAGAGGAGCCCTGCAGTGAGGTGGAGAGCAGAAGTTGCCTGCAGAACACTTTGCTTTCCATCCTGTGTGGTTTTCAACTTAATCTCAAAGAAAGTGGACGAGGTTGGTGGGTCCAGGAGCAGTGGGGACTGCAGGATCCTAGGGAGGGATGGTTATGCAGATGGGGACATGGCCAGTGTCACAAAAGACCCCATGAGGTAGGAACTATTATTTCCAGTGTACAGATGGCTGCTGAGGTGTGTTGATGCTGCGTGTTGGGACGAAACGCGCAGATATCATCAAGGCTCATGGACAGAGCCCTTGCTCTGGGGCTGCTCATTGTGGATTCTGGTCCTGAGAATCTACAGCAGGGCCCCCACTTCTCCAGGACCAGAATTACCCCCAGTGAAGCTTCTCTTTCTTATTTCCTTCTATTTCTCATTTAAATTAAAGAGTACAAGGAATAGGATGAATCATTTTGGATAGATTAAATTTCATCTAAATGTTATGCATGAGATCCAAGAAACAAAACTGTATTCTCAGATTCACATTCAACTTGAGGTCACTTGGCCCTCAAATTCTCTTTTTCTCAACATTTGCTCATGTTTACCTTTTCTATTTTTGTCTCCTTAGATGATTGACTTGCAACCTTCTAGGGACTAAGTGTGGCCAGGGTATAAGTGACACGAGATAAACTGCAAGGGACTGACAGTGAAAAAGAATTTTTCTCACTGCCCACTCTTTGAAACCAATTCCAGTTGATTTCCACCCAATTTTTGTAATATTTACCTCGATATTGGTTACTTGTCTATGCCAATACTGAGGTGCCATTCATTCCAAAAATCCTTTGAGCTCCTTGTGTCAGGCACTATTCTGCGTACTAGAGTCCCAGTTTTCCACCATTGGAGCAAAACAAAGTCTCCAGTCTTCTGAGCTTCAGTCTGGGCCCTTGGAACGAGCGAATGGTCAGGATGAGGCCAACACAGAGTTGTGTTGCCTTTTACAGAGAGCAAACATACATCCAAGCAACTTGAAGTCTTCCATTGCTATAAGGAGTGTGTGTGTCTGGAAGGGTGTGAGAGGGAACAGCTGAAGTGGAAAACAAATACAGGGAGGACTGAGTAGCAAACACAGGGACAGGTTTCTCCCATATTTTCTAGAAATAGAAATAGAGAGCCGCAGTTCCTAGTTACAAAGGAGAGAAGACAAGAAAGGGCAACTTGAGATCGAGATTCATCACAAATGCTGGAAATTGAGATGATGACCTTAAAATTCAGCCTTCAGTTTAAACAGTTAAGTTGTACACAAAGAAATTATGCACAAGCAAAATAGAAGATACTGTTTTGTGATCTTGGAAAAACCTTTCTTCTTCACTGTCCATGGAGTGATGGTAAAAGTCATTTCTTTTTCTACCCAAAGAGGGCAAGAGCACAGTTTCTCCAACCCCAAAGCATGTGAGTTTTGCATTTGCAGACATTAAATATAAACTAAGTATATGCTTGTCGGATTAGGATAACCTTTGTGAAGTACTTATCAGCTTATTGCTCATTTAAAAAAGTTTATCCAGGCAGCCAGGTTCAAAGTTCCCGTGCTACAAGCTTCTCAATTAGACCAGAACCTGGGCGTTCCCAGCTGGAGTGGGCTTGGTGTCAGGTACAGGGCAGATGCTGGCTGGTTTGCTGGCTGAGCTGAAGAACTGATGTCAGCGTTGCTGTAGGTAGGTGGCAGTATGGCATGCTGGTTCAGCTCCCAGCTTTCTATACAGCTAGTTAGGAATTTAAAACCATCTCTTTGTGGTCTGAGGACAAATTACTAAATCCTTCTAGCCTCAACTTCTTCATGTGTAAAATGGAGAAGTAATAGCTCCCAGTTATTTTAAGGACTCAATCAGACAATCCATGTAAAGCGTTTAGCACAGAGCTTCCATGAATGGTATTTATTATTACATCACCTATGAGCACTGATGAAAGGCTAGCGGTAATTACCACCATAGCTGAGAGCTGAGGGCTTAAGGGAAGCTGAATTCAGCCAATATTTCACTAAAAAGTTATTGACAAATTAGATGAGACAGAACGCAGATTTCAAAAAAGATTCATTTCTCTGATAATATGGAAATATGAGCTGTACAACTTTTTTGGGGGGGGTGTCGGGGGACAGTGGAAAATGTTCACTCCTTTAATCAGCTGCATCTACGTTAAACCCAGCCTGAAACCCCTGCTTAGTATAGTATTTTGTTATGTCTGCAGGGGGGTTAATTTTGGCAGAGGGGAACTAATTTTGGTGACTGTAATAAAATTGGGTTAAAATGCCCATATGCTCTGGCAGTAACCAATCCCCATCAAACATGGTAGGGTTGGCTGGGGACAATGCGTGTACTTCTGAAGAACAAAATGGCATACTGCCTGTACTCAGGCGGAGGTCAGGTCCGAAATGGTCTTCACGGATGTAGGTCCTTCAAGGAGAAACGGTCACAGCGCGAAGAATCTACCTGGTTTTCTAGGCAGAAGCCATTTCCTTTAAAGAGGGCAGGATTCTAAGGGGGTGACTAGATGGGGTCCGAGGCGCCCTCAGCTCCGCAAGGCTCCCGGAGCATTGACCCTACTAAGTGTCCTGCTGCCCGACTGCGCGTCTCCGAGCAGCCACCTGAGGTCCCGCGGCCCGCGGTGCACACGCAGCCTGCGAGGTACTCGGTGCTCGAAAGCACCCCCGCCTCTGGAGACCGCCCCCAGCCTGCGGGCTGCAAGCCCGCTTCTCGCGGCGCCCCTGCTGCGGACTCTGCGCTCGGCTTGGAGTTCCCAGTGCGGCCGGCGGTGGGCGCGCGCCCGGCGAGTCCAAGTCCGGGGCGGGAGTACGGCCGGGGGTCCCGCGGCCTCAGCGCCCACACGCCTCCCCCGCTGCCCACCCCCGGCCTCCGGGCCCGCCCCCCGCAGGGGTCAGCGCGGCCTGTGCGCCGGCGACCCCCGAACTCCCGCCACGGCGGCCCAGGTCCCCGCGGCCTGGCCGCGCGCCGGGCCCCCCCAGCGGAGTTGGGAGGAGGAGGAAAGACTGGAGGAGTTGGAGACAGACACAGCCGCGGCGCGCAGTCACGGCTGGAGACAGACGGCGGCGGCAGCGGAAGGCGGGACACTCCCCCCTCCGGCGACTGGAGGCAGGACACCTCCCCGGCGGCCGCAGCGCCGCGTCCCCTCTCTCCCCGCGCTGTGGCTGAGGACCGGGCCCGGTGGGACGAGCAGGCGAGTGTGCTGGCCCTGCCTGCTCAGCGCGCCGCCGCGGCCGGCCGGGGATTCCCGGCGAGCCGCAGAGAAGCGCCGCCGCCGCCGCCAAACAGGCTGCGGGTGCCTGGGAAAGTGGAAGCGGGGCGGGGAGCGCGGGGGAGGCCCGGGGGTGAGGTCCTCGGCTCTTAAAGAACCCTGGCACGCCGCGCTCCCCGCCGGCCTGTCTTGTGCCCCGCACAGCGCCCCGCACCGCGCCCCTCCCCTTGGCCGGCAGGGCGGGTAGCCGCGGAGCCGCACTGCGGGCAGTCCCCGCCTCCGCTCCCGGGGGGCAGCCCAGGTGAGTGCCGATCCCAGGTGGCCGCCGTGGTCCCGGCTTTTGGCCCAAGTTCATAGCCTCGCTCGGGAGGGAGGGGTAGCCGAGGGGGGCGGGGGACGCGGGGACCGGACGCTTTGGGAACTGGACGTCCGCGAGCCTGCGCCGTCGGCTGGGGCAGGAGGGAGCGGCCGGGCGCCGAGCGGGCGAGGTCTGTGAGGCTGCGTCTGGGTGGGCTTGCCAGTGGGCACGGCGGGGGTCTGGCGCTGGCCCGCGGGCGGGGTTGCGCCGGTGGAGGGACCTCTGGACACCCACCCCGCTTTCTATTTCCCGGTGCCCTGGGGCCTCCGGTGTCCCGCGGTTGCAGGACTGAATTCTGCACCGCCCGGAGGCCAGGATGGGCGCATGGGTGGCAGCCCTAACTGTCTCGACGCCCCTAGGCCTCGGCGAGCCGCGACGGGCGGGGGCTGGAGGTCAGCGGGAAGCGGGAAGATCCTGCAGGACCTGGCCGGGGAGTTTGAGGGAAGGAGGGGGCTGGCCAAGCCCCTCAGCCCCGCAGACCCTCAGCCCCGCATCCTGCACCGCGCGCTCCTCTGCCCGGCCCCTCGGGCCCGCTGCACCCGGCGTCCCCCCGGGTCCCCCCGCGCGCGTTGACGTCGGTCGCGGGACCGCCCGGAGCTCCTGGCATTGGCTGGGAAGTCGATTGTCTCGGGCGGCTGCTGTTGGACTTAGGCTGGGTCTCCTAGCCCCGGAGGAAGCAGGCGTGTGTTGAATTTCTCTCTGCCCCTCACGGTGGAATAAACAGGAAGCGAAGAGCACCCAGCCCGGCCCGGCACTTGCCTTTGTGGAGGGGCCCACCCTGCAAGCCTTGAGGAGGCTTCCTCCGGACCCCTGCCCGGTGCGACGCCCCGGGTGGGGCTAGGGGCGCGCCCTGTGAGTACACCGGTGGAAGACAGTGGGCTCGGTTTAGGTTAAATCGCTATCGTGGCGGAGAGGGCATTTGCTTGTTTTTAAACTTTTTTTTTTTTTTAATTGGAAAAGGAGGAGGTTTCCTAATGAAGTAGAGGTTTTCTGGAGGACAGGGACGCGTGGTGGGTGGGCGGCACCCAGAGAAGGCACATCCGAAAGCACCCCGTTCTCTGGTCACCTACCTGGAGGGACACCTCATCACCAGTCAGGGCAGCTAGAAGCTCTTTAAAGCAAGGAGGGCTTCTTAGCTTTGCCCAGGCACAGTAATGATTGCTGTGTGCCCATGGCCGCCTGAACTAGTGTAATTTTTGTTTTCCCCAAAGAATTTTTTAATTAGCTAGAATTGGGTAATTTTGATTTGATTCTTTTCTTTTCCTCTGTGTCCTGGTCTATTCCCTTCCCGTTTTCTCTTTTCTAATTATTTTGGCATCTTCCCATCCCTGGACTAGTGCTGCTTCCTAAATGTTAATTACCATTGCAATACATATTTATTGATGGCCTACTGTGTGTTAGGCATTGTGGGATGTGAGGTAAGAGTAGCTGTACAGAATGCAGGTTCTGAGTGCCAGTATCAGTGAGGTATTTGCCGTAAAGGTGGATAGAGATGGAGAGAAGCATTGACTCTCAAAAATAGGGTCCTGGGCTGGTATGGATGTTGGTGCCTTCTCCAAGGGCTAGTGCTGGGAAGCTTCCCTTTAAAAATGGCCTTTTCTGCTGGTTTGGCTAAATCAAGAATGGCGTTCTCCTCTCTGTATATACCCTGGAGCTTCAGGATTGAGTACTGAATGACAGAGAAGGTTCTGCAAAGTCTGCACAGAAAGACTGCCATGCATCAAGTCATGTATGCATTCTGTATATGAGGATTGTCTTTTCTAGTCTTTAACTCGAGCGTGTTGTCATCTGTAACTCTGCCTTTCTACTCTGCACAGTTCTCCTGGAACATAGTCTTTGTGTTCAGTCAAGGATCATAGTGTCAAATCTGAGTCATTACACAGACAAATGAGGACATCTGAATATTACCCATGTATATTTATTGAATTATATTTGGTTTCCCATCAACCCTTGAAATGTTATTTGATGGTCCACAAAGCAGTGCTTTTTGAAACGGGGGGCTAACTTCCTCATGATCTTTGAAAGCTTAATTATTTTTAAGAGCTTCACTTTGCTATTGACATAGAACACACAGTTAGGAATTAGGGACGGGACTGTAAATGTCAGTAAGGGATTTGCTGTAATGGAATTGTAGCTACCTTCCTCCCTTGTTTTAAAAGACCTCTCTAATTTCTTAACATTCTGCTGTTACCCTTGGAAGGGCTTGCCATTGTTGGCCTTGGTCCTGGTTCGTGTAGGTTTGTATTTACATTGGAGAAGACTCTTCCCGGCAGGTTTTTAGGGCTGTCTCTTGAATCCTCTTGGGGGCTTGGTTTGCAAGACCACAATTCCTGCAGTGGAATGCAGCCAGTGCCAACTGCTTATTAAAGGATTTTGTGCCAATTTGTTGGCAGATCATTTGAGACTCCTCCACCCCACCCCACCCCCGTCGGAGTATATACATACATAGACAAATATTTATTTTCCCCCAACTGCTGACAGTGTTCTAAGAATAGTTTTCTTGCCTGGCGTGCAGAGAGCAAGGGCCCATCTGCAGAGGTGTTTACAGTTTGGGACTATGCTGTAGTCTTGGTTGACTTAGCAGCCTGGCAGACCAGCCTCACAGCTCCTGGGACGCTGTCTGTTTTTTCTCTGGGCTAACCTCCCTGCCTTATAGGGAAACATAGTCAGAGGAGGGTGACTTTTGCTCCGTGTGGGTAATTTTTGGCAGGCAGTCCAGCAGAGACCCCTGAGCTCCTGACCTCTTTGCATGTAGCCAGCATGAAGTCTCCTTGTGGTGGTGTGTGGGAGGGAACTGCTCTACGTCATCACGTAAAACCAAAGCCACCTCAGGGCGCTGGGCAGGAATCCTTGCAATTGTCGACTGGTCCGATCCTTCTGGTAGTTCTTGCCACGTTTCTTCTTGTCTTTCTTCGGAATCTGGGATTATCCAGTCTCTTGATGTGTACTTTCTGTGTAAGAGTTAATAGAGAAGGAAAAAGAAGTTATTGCTCAAGAAGTGATAAAAGAGTGTAAAAGAAGAGCGTATCATTTTAACCTGGAAAAATTTTTGGAAATATTTAACAGAGTCTATAGAGGCATATGGATATTAAATGTGAATAGTGGCAAAATTGCTATGTAGTCCAAAATTATTCTTTCCTTTCTTCTTTCTTCTCTGTCTCCTTCCCTCTCCCTCTGTTCCTTCCTTTTTTAGGTCTCAGAAAAAAAATCTTCTGGAAGACATTATTTTCTCATGTCAAAGAGACTTTCTGCCTAAATGGACTGTGTTAGTCTGAATTACATCTTGACATGTATTATGGGTGTGCATGGAAGGTGAATCTTAAGTTTCAAAATAGGAATGCAAAGCTTCTGCCCACTATTTGAAAATTTAGGCCACAAGACCTGCCACTTTTTAGGGAGATCTTTTGGGAGCATTGTTTGCTTCATTGTTAGGCAAGTAAAGGACTGAAGCTAAGTACCTGTACTATTAATTGCTACGAAAATATTGGGGTCAGATTTCCCATTAATGTCGTTTTTTTTCCTCTTTCACAGGAGGAATTGAAAACGATGTCTGTGTTGTCACATATGCATGTGATTTAAGAATGGATTGCTTTTCTTTGAGTTCCCACTAAAAATGGTACTTTGGCCTTTTAAGCTGTTTTTGTGAAGACTTTTCTTTCCACCAAGCTTGTTTTCCAGATAGGTCTTGGAGATTACAAAGAACATAGATATAATTTCTCCCTTGATTGGCATCTGTGAGCTTTCCGGGACAAAAATAATGCTGCACTGTGCCAAATGGTTGACTTTTCTAGAATAAAAACTCTAAAGGGTATGCAAAAAGTCCTCTGGTTAATATATTGGCATTCCCAGAACCCACTAACACTCCGGCAGCCTGCCAGACTCCACTTAACGAGGACACAGAATGTCTGGCTCAATCCCCATGAGCAGACGGGGGTGGGGTCTGGATGTCCACACCCTTTATTAATTTTTAATGACTGTACTTTTGTTTTGCAGATTTTCCTCTGTACCCCCCTCTCAACCGTCTCTACAATGTCACTCCCCCCATCCATTTATTTACTCATTTACTTGGCATCGGAAAAATGTCCAGTGGTTCAGGGTTAAGAATCCTGCTGAGGGATCATTTCTGTTTGCATGGGTTCTTTTGTTGTTGGGTTTTTTCTATTTCTTCCTATGTGTTTTTTTTTTCTTTTTTTGGAAGAGGAAGACAGAAAAGGAACAGAAAAGATGACAACTATTTTTTTTTAAGGATGCTTTATTGTCTGCTGGAAAAAGAGAAGCATTTACGAAACTTTAAGTTTGTCAGACAGTTTATGTGACAGTACAAGTTGGTGCTTGCCAAGCTCCAGACAGATTGTTAATGTTACATGACAGGGATAAATAAATTACCGCTGTCTGCAACACACTTGCACTGCAAACGCACTCTGCAGCCGGCGGCTGGCTGGGCGCCGCTCATGGGCCTGGTGCGTGTGCAGCTGCGCAGAGGGCCTCTGCCTGCTGCCCAGAATGCTGTGCCTCACTTCGGAAGTGAAAAGGGTGTGTCTTGCTTTTATTTTTGACTCTACTGCAGGGCAGTAGAATCTGAGGAGCAACTCCGTGTCCTTTATTTTGCTAGGGTGCTCTGGCGCCTCCCCTGCCTCAGGCCCTCTCCTCTGGTCCACACTCCCGTTCTTCCTCTGAGCACGGAAATCAGGCACCTAGCTTCTTCCCAGGAGACCTCAACTTTGTTCTTAGCTGCCCAGGGCCTGAAGTGTCTCAAAGCCAAGTTTCAAGCTGTTTACAGTTGTGTTCTTTCTGCAGGTGCAGACACTGAGAACAAATTGTCTGTGATAGATAAGCCTGTACTGGCCTGGGATGGCCTGGGTGGCACTCCTTGGGCATAATGTACTTTCATCTGGGCAATTTGGAAGCTCAGCTGGCAGAGTGACAGGTGTAATGAACTTAATGGTCTTGCCCTAGTTGTTTGCGGACACACGGCTCATGTTACAAAGCCACCTCATACAAAGGGCCCCTGCCAGATGATTTGCTCTTCCCTTTTCGGATGGGACTTGGGGACTGGACGACTGAGTGGTGTTAAGGTGGGGAAGGGGGTGGGTGTGAGCGATGTATGTGTGCCCTCATCTGTGCTGTTCCTGAAAGGACCTAGAGAATCTCCTGAAAGTAGACCTTGAGAGAAAGATATCCTTCCCATCTTCACTGGCTAGCCGTTCCTCCGTGCCAGGTGTCGCAAGGACCCTCTGGGCAGGTGTGCTTCAACTTCCTGCCTCTGGGGTTTACAGAATGGCAGGCTTTCTGCCATGCTGTGTGGCTTCCTGGTGTGCTGCCGACCTGGCTGCTGGGATTCTCCAGAAGAGGGCTGGGCCGGCAACGCACAGCCAGACATTGTTCTCAAAGTCTATGGCCCCAGGGGCCAGCAACCTATGCATAGAGCTGCAAGGGAATTTCCGAGGGAAAGTCTCACTGCTTCCGCAGGCAGTCACAGGAGAGGCTGTAGGAGGCCAGGCTGCTTTCCAAAGGGCTCTCTGACGTCTAACAGGGGCACTTGGTCAGATAATAGTAACAGCAGCTCCAAGTGCTTCTGTAGTCTCTCCCGTGTGCCACGCTCTGTTCTGAGTGCTGCCATACACTGATTCACTAATCTAATCCTCACTGCGGCCCTGTGACATGGGTCCTTCTGCCATCCCCATTTTACAGAGACATCAAGACATTGCCCAGAGTCACCAGCTTGTGAATAAAGGGTGGAGCAGCCTAGACAGTCTGGCTCCAGGTTCTGGGATCTGCCTCTGGAGCTAGATGAGGTGGAGCCTAGGTCAGGAATTCTTCATCTGGGACCACTTGCTGGCTGGGTGCCATTCTCTTCTTGTCCCCGTACAGGTCCCACTGGGACTCTATCCAGCCAGCAAGCTCAGGGCTTTGTCCTTCCTGCCTCCCTGCTGTGGCCCTCCCTCCCCAACTCCCTCCCCTGTTTTTAATCCTAATCTCTGCTCTCTGCCTGTCTTGCCTATGACAAGAACCTCAGTTTTGATGACTGGTCCATTGCAGCTTTATCTCTGTCCACCTTATCCCTTGAATTCCTTGAGAGAAAGACAAAGCAATAATCAGCAGGAGTGTTGGTATTGCCATGTATTTCTTCTGCACTGGTCCTGAAAACCAATTCCATCAGCCTCTCTGCAGCACCTCTGGGTGTAGCCTGGTGGAGTGTGACTTCCTGGTTCCTGGGATTACATCAGGGTTAGAGGAGGAGCAGCCAACCACCTGGGTCTGGGGGCGTGTGCTTTTAATGAACCCACCAGCTGTCTCTTCACTCAGAAGGATCCAGTTCATCCCAGGACAAAGAGCACTACAGTTTCTTAAAAAAATGAAAAAAAGTTATCCCATCTTTAAGAGTCTCTCTCTCTTTTTTTTTTTCCTGAGATAGAATGCCCCTTTATCACCCAGGCTGGAGTGTGCAGTGGCTCACTGCAACCTCCACCTCCCAGGTTCAAGCGATTCTTGTGCCTCAATCTCCTAAATTGACTAACTGGGATTACAGGCATGTGCCACTATACCTAGCTATTTTTAGTAGAGATGAGGTTTTGTCATGTTGGTCAGGCTGGTTTCACACTCCTCACCTTAAGTGATCTGCCCACCTCAGCTTACCAAAGTGCTGCGATTATAGGCATCAGCTACTGCACCTGGCCCATTTATGTACTTTAAAAAAAACTTAGCATTCTTTCATGAACATTTTCATGTGATTTAAATATTCTCCAAAAATCCCACCTCTGGACTGTATAATATTCTATTCTACGGTTATGTTGTTATTTTTAAAAACCAGTTTTAGAACATTGAGGCTGTTACCAGTTTTCTCTGTAATAAATATGACTGCATTGAACATCTTAAAATTTTTTTTTTAGAAATTTGTTACATAACTTTATAACCAAAAAAAATGGAGATGGGGTCTTGCTCTGTCGCCTAGACTGGAATGCAGTGTATGATCTCCGCTCACTGCAACCTCCACCTTCCAGGCTCACGCCATCCTTACCCCTCAGCCTCCTGAGTAGCTGGGACTACAGATACCACCATGCCTTGCTATTTTTTTTTAGAGACCAGGTTTTGCGATGTTTCCCGGGCTGGTCTCAAACTCCTGGGCTGAAGCAGTCTGCCTGCCTTGGCCTCCCAGGGTGCTAGGATTACAGGGATGAGCCACTGTGCTTGACCTGACCATTTTTTTTTTTTTTTTTACATTCTTTGGGTAGATTCTAAAAGGGAAATTGGGAGGTATAAGACTTTTAGGGGTCCTCCCAAAATATTGCCAGCTGGGGCTTTCAGAATGAGAGAGGCAACTTAAATTTCCCACAGACAAGAGGGTGACTGCACCCTTGTCAATGCTGAATATTATTTTAAAAACCTCTGGCAGTAAATGATGTGATGTTTAAATTTTCTTTCCCATCTTTTTATTTCGGAAATCTGACGTATCTGCATCATCGGCGAAAAGAGTTTTTGCTGTTTGCTAGAATTCTGTTAAGGCCAAACATCATGTCCATGGATGATCCCAGCAGGTAGGGTAAGACCTCCGTGCTTTTTAAAATTCTAATTAAATTCTACTCAGGTAGGTGCAGGGCAATACACATTCAAATAACATATCTTTTAAACAAATTATAGGACATGGGGGCCATAGTTCATCACCACCTACTAAAGTGGTTTTTTCATCTCTCTCAAGCTTTAGGAGCAACAGCTTAGGAGGTCAGGCACTGTTCATAGTTGCTGCAACTCTGAAAGGGCTGAGGCCTTGGAGGAAAGCAGAAAACTTTAGCTCATTTGCAGAGGACACAAGCGTGAAGTATGGAAGAAATGAAATTATAGGATATGGTGGTGCTCTTGGTCTCCCTCCAGCCTCCTCATCCTCCCTCTTTAGGGGTAACCTTCAACTTGAAATGGAGAATGAGAACCCGGAGAGGGGGGAGTCAGCACCTGGCTGTTTGAATAGCCGTACCATACCTTGTTCAGTGGCTTCTCTTCATTTCAGATGACCCCTTTTGGCATCACACTCTTTGCTAGTCTTGCCCCCAAGGATGCAGACAGAAAATTCATGATGGGCACTCCTCCATACTTCACGCTTATGTCCTCTGCAGAGGACCTCCGTGTCCTCTGCAAATGAGCTAAAGTTTTCTGCTTTCCTCCAAGGCCTCAGCCCTTCCAGAGTTGCAGCAACTATGAACAATGTCTGACCTCCTAAGCTGTTGCTCCTAAAGCTTGAGAGAAATGAAAAAACCACTTTAGTAGGTGGTGATGAACGAATTAAAGACAGTCTTTCATTGAGGGGTTGGAAATGGTTGGTATGTAGGGCACTTACTGTGCTGGAGGGAGCAGGATGGCATTACTTTCTCTAGGGCTGATTGTGATCATTGTGGTTTTGTTCACAGGGCTGAGCTCATCAGGTGCGGAGACCCCCATGTACTGTGCAAGGTGCTCACCTGCTCCTTGGTGTGTGCCAGGGTTGCTCCTCTACCTGGTGTTTCCTGGGGACAATGAGCAGGCCCCGCAGGACCTGGTAGACACATGTATTAGTCCGTTCTCATGCTGCTATGAAGAAATACCCAAACTGGGTAATTTATAAAGGAAAGAGGTGGGCCTTGGGAAACTTACAGTCATGGTGGAAGTGGAAGCAAACATGTCCTACTTCCCTTGGCAGCAGGAGAGAGAAGTACAGAGCGAAGGAAGGAAAAGCCCCTTGTAAAACCATCAGATCTCATGAGAACTCACTATCATGAGAACAGCATGGGGACCCGCCCTCATGATCTATTCCCTTCCCATGAGGTCCCTTCCACAGCACATGGGGATTACAATTTGGATTACAATTCAAGGTAAGATTTGGGTGGGAACACAAAGCCTGACCATATCAGCACAGTTCTGTGTTCTGTGCAAAAGCCTTCAAAGAGGTGCCTAGGTGTGTCTGCAGGTGCAGATGGCAGAAGCTCAGCTGGTAATGGCATGCCCCATCTTCCTGGGTTGAGACCACAGACTGGGTTCTTCCCATCTCCACCAGACCTGCTGTCAGCACCACACTCGGTCCCAGGTGCACACCTGCCTTCAGCTGTGGCAGTGCTGAGGCCCTGGAGATGGATTCCGAAAGGCTGGAGATGGGATGAGGAGGCTTGTGGAAAGGAGTTGGAGCGTGCTAAAGGCTGCTAATTAGGTGGCAGTCCTCTAGTGGTCTGGCCAGTGGGGTCCCTCAGCATCTTTTGGGGAGCACACTTCTGCCACAGTCCTTGGCAGTTCTCCCTTTTCCCCAGCGAGGCGGTGGCTCTGATGTCAATGTGAGGGTGCTTGCCATTGACCCGGGGGATTTAGGTGCCTGACAAATCCACCTCATATTTGTTATTGGCTGAGGCGTGTGGAGCTAACCAATTTCTGTCTGATTTGACCTTGCTATTTGGCTTGCTCCTGCAACACAGTCCCTGCTTTCCTAGTGGGGACAGGGGCCTTCTGGATACATGTGTGCAGGACTCGAGGAAATGTGAGTGGTTGGTTGGCTTGGTTGAACATTTGTTTTTCTGCTACTTTGGCGATTCAGATAAATCTTGAGCCCTCAGCCAGGCATAAGGCTCATGTTTGTGGCCTGAATACTTTGGGAGGGTGAGGCAGGAGAATCACTTGAGGGCAGGAGTTTGAGATTAGCCTGGGCAGCATAGTAAGACCCTGTCTATACAAAAAAAATTTTTTAAATTGTACCCCCAAAACACTTACCTTTCCTCCATATTGAATATGACATTCAAAATTGTTTACTTCTAAACTAGAGGTCCTGGGATTTTGCATTCTTTCATCTGAAGAGTAATGTAAAAATAATAAATGTTGTGTATGTACAGTCACAGCTAGCTATATGTAGTAAATTTAGTGCACAAAAATCACAACATTTGTTTTCTGATAAAGTTGAGCTTTAAATGAAGTGGAGCAGTTGTTATCTGATGGGACTCTTGGTGCCTTACCCTCTAATGTCAGTCCTCAACCTTGGGTTGCTGTAGCATTGTTTATATGTTGGAGTTTTACAGTCAGGGCACATTTATGTGTCTGACGGAATGGGTCCTGTTCTGCCATCTGCATGGAGGAAGCTGTCCCCATGGGGCCCACCCAGGAGGCAGTGTCCGGCTGAAGCGCCAGCCTGTGTGTCAACTGCTGTGGGGGAACTTCGTCTTCCAAAGTGTGCTTGGGAGGATTCAGGTAAACACACTCTCTCCTGGCTTCCTGAGGGCTTGCCATGGGCAGGTGCTCAGTCATCCTTCTGGCTGTCCCTTCTGGGCCCCTGTGCTGCCGGGTCCCTCGGAGGCTGTGTGACCTGGGGAAGGTGACTGACTCTCTAGGTCTCAGTTTACTCTTCTCTGAAATAGCTGTTTGCCCACCTTGTAGGTTTTTGAGAGGATTAGATAAGATCATATGTATGCAGATCAGGTGGGACAGGCCAGCTACCACAGGAAGTGCTCAGTAAAGGTAGCTCGTGAGTCAAGTGGGTACTCGTGAGGCATCTGCCCTGCGCTGGCACAGTCAGAGACCCAGTTCCCGCCTTTTGGGGGCATAGAGACCAAGGAGAAGATAGAGTTTGTGTGCTGGAAGCAATTAGCAAGTAAGAGCGGTTTTACAATCACATCTTGGACTAAGCAGTTGTTCAAGAGGTGAAGGAGAGTGAGGCCCCTGGGCCCAGAGGTGGTGGCCCTGACCCACCCTTGCTCCCTCTCTTCCCTCTCCTTCTACTCTTTCCTCCTCTGCGCATTCTTATGGAGCACCCAGGACGTCCACGCACTAGGCACTGGGGATACAAAGATAAAGACATGACTCTGTCCACAAACCAGCAGAAGACAGATATGGCTATAGTTGCTACATAGGACTAACAACTGCACCAGGGAGACAGAGGAAGATGTAGGTAGATGCACTGTCTCTTGGCTTCCTGAGAGCTCAGCATACTTTGGCCAATCAAGGGAGACTTCATGGAGGAGGCCAAATGCTATTGTCTGAATGTTTGTGTGTCCCTGAAACTCTTCAGTGGAAACATAACTCCAATGTGACAGTATTGAGCAATGGGGCTTCTTGGAGGGGATTAGGTCACGACACTCCTCCCTCATGTGTGGGATCAGTGCCCTTATAACAGACGCCGGAGGAGCTCGTTCACCCCTTTCACCACTGAAGACTCATAGAAGGCGCCATGTGTGAAGAATGGGCCCTTGCCACACACCAAATCTGCTGGCACCTTGATCTTGGACTTCCCAGCCACCAGAACTGAGAGCAGCACATTTTTGCTGTTTCTAAATGACCCATTGATGGTATTTTGTTATAGCAGCATGGCTGGACTGAGACATGGACCTTGGGCTGAGACTTGGTGAAAGAACAGTTTTTTTTTTTAGGTGGACAGACAGAGAAAGAGTGTTCTAGGTCAGTGGGTTGCAGAGAGAAAATACTAGAGCATGTATACTTATTTTTGTTTTATTATTTTGAATTCTGTGTATTATGTGTACAGTGTACTATTACCATAGTATATGTGTATAATTTGTAATTTATAAGTAAATATACATGACCTGTTTGCTTAGACATTTTTGCTTGTAGGAGTATATGCTTAAGAAAACTGGGGTCTGTAGGTGGGCAGGGGGAACATGTGTTAAGACAGAGAGGGAGGGCAGGGCAGGCCATGCATACTGCAGGTAGGCGTCTGTGGGTGTCATGGGTAGATGCTACTGCTCACAGTGGCTGAAATTTGAAACTCAAATTCTAAATTACTTCTGTAGTTTTTAGGTGTCGTGAACTCAAAATCCACGGACCACGTCTTGCTCCTTTGCTGCCCTGACTCTCCCAGGCTCCTCTTCCTGATCCATGCTGTCTGAGCTCTTGAGGGCGAATCCTGACACAGGTCGGGGAGGGATTGGACATACCAGTTTGGTGATCAGAAATGTTGATAGGACTGCTTTATTTGTGTGGAGAAATCTTCCTCAGGAGGGTGAGATTATTTATTTATGCTTGGAACAGGGGCACCCTTTTAGGGCCCACGTGCATTTATAAGAATGGAGACTTGGAATTTGTTGAAACTTGTTTCAGACATCCAGGGTGCCTTGGGGCTGTAGAGGTGAGTGAAGGTTCTTTCTCTGCCTACGTGGAATGTGCACCATGGGCAGTTTCATCTTCAAGTTCAGAGGCATGTAGGTGTCTGTGGGTGAGGCAGAAGGCAGGTGGTATGGGAGGAAGCGGGAGGGAGAAGGGTGAGAGGGGTCTGGACAGAATTTTCTTGAGAGGAAATGGCGGTTGACACATGGCTCGTGTGAAAGGTGGGTGTATGTGGAAAGGCCAGAGGCTTGTAGGAGCAGGAGTGAGCCCGGGTGCATGGTACTGTGCTTGGTGAGCATGTCGGGGGGCCCTCACCCTTAGGGTCACCATTCCTCCTGACTGTGGCCCTGTCCGAGGTAGCGTGAGTCTGGTTCTGGTGTGGAGTGTTTCTTCCCATCTTTGTAGAAAACCAAATCAACCAACCAGGAATGGCAAAGAAAAACAAGCCAGTTAGAACACCTACCTTGATTCCTATGGAATTCTTTGCAGTGGGGAGTTCTGTCTTGACCACAGAGCTTTAATAGTTGATATTTGTTTACATTTCACAAAATGCTTAAATTTTATACTACATGCAGTTCACTCCAGGAAGCCAGGTTTATCACTTTCGCATGGGAATAATAATGCCTTCTATTTGCAAAACATGTATAACTATTTAAAGCTTTTCACAGACAATATCTAATTTCATGTTCCTTGGCTTTAAGGAACAAATAATTAATGAAATGTACATAGAAGTATAATTAATGGATTTGTTTCTTCTCTAATGTGGCTATTAGCTGAATGAGGAATTCAGGTCAGAGTTTATGTTATTTTAATGTGTGAAACCTAATTAAAAAATGATGTTCAGTCGTTGTCCAAAGCGTGTGGCAGGCTGTTTTCTGAAGGCCCCTGGTCCCAGGGATGGCATCTTGGTGGCTGGGCAGGCACCCAGTCGATGTCATTTTGGGAGGTCAAGGGTATAGCACTAGAAATTGAATTTGAAGATACACACAGTTACATCAAGGACACTGAAGGGGCAATCCGTGAAGCCCTCTCCTGGTGGGCCATGCAGGATGGAGTGTGGCTGAGTATGGTACAGGCTGGAGCCACCACAGGCGCCTGCTCCCATCTCTTCCCTGTTAGAGGAGCGTCTTCTGGGTGAGCTTGTGGGACTTAGGAGTATGTCCTAGGTCCTGACCAGTGCAGACTTGGCCTGGTGCCAGCAGCAGGGTGGGTCTGCCAGTGTGGCCCTTTTCCTGTCTGTCCCACTTGCCTCCCACCTCTGTCTGCAGCCTGTGCCCCTTTTTGCCTGGCATGGTTTGAGCTTCTGTCTTGGTACAAGTTGTTCTGCTGTGGATGGAAGTTGATTTCAGTTCCATTTCTCCCCTTTCAACAAAATCTCCTTTCTTCCCCACCTGGCCATGTTTGGTGGCTCATACCACCCCATGTTGTGGCCCTTGCTCCAGGCCACCGCTGTGCTCCACGAGCCTCTGTGTCACCTCTTGCCACCATGTCCCTTCCCAGCTCAGCTATTCACTGTTGTCTGCGGCTCTGACTGTGCCGCTCTGGCTGCCAAACCTTCTCATCCCTTGCTTGCGTTCCAAGTGGGAAGCTATTCGTGCAGTTCACACTGGCTTCGCAGCTTCCTGCTCTCTCCTCCACAGCCTGGGAGGCGCCTCCTGCAGCCACGCTCCTTGGAAACTTCGTGTGGGAGAGGTGTGTGCCGGCAGGGATGCTTGTCCCGAACCCAGCTCTGGACCCAAAGCTGATGGTAGGACAGAAAGCTGCTACATCTGCTGGCTCTCCCTGGTGTGGTCCTCCTGGTTCCCTGAAGGGAACTGGAGCAAGTGTCCTCATAACCAAGGCTTCAGCTCGTTGTTCAGATGATTAGGTGGCAGGTGAAGCGCTTTCTGATCTCCCCTGGTAATTAGTTGTGTGATCAATGCGTACTCCAGACAATGGCAGAGGGTCTGCTTGTCACCACACACAGTGCAGTAGGGGCAGAGCTTGCCACCAAGGGCTCCACCTCTGTTGCAGATGCCTGCCCTGAAGGACGCAGCCGGGATGAGGTGCTCTTGTGTCTGCTTAGACACGGGCCACCGGGTGCTAAGAAGGCAAATGCCGTGCCATTCAGATACATTCTCTGATACTGGATGATGTAGTGCTGGCTGTGATGTAGCAAATGCATTGGCTTGTTGATTGTTGAGAGGTGGCAAGACATCAAGGAACCCTCTGGCTTGCTCTTGGGTTGGCAGAGGGGCCCACTGCTCAGAACCCCGTAAGGGGCGGGAGAGCTGTGTTTGGAAGTGGGCTGAGGAAGCCGACTCCCTCTTATTGGAAATATTCTCCATCCTGTGACCTGTTTGTCACTGTGTCTGGTGCTGTTTTATGGAAATCTTCTCTAAGCAAAGATGTCTTTGAGCATTTGTTTTCCCTCCCTCTTGGGGTGATGCAGCATGAGAGCAGAACCTGCTTACCAACCCCAGAGCCTGGAGGAATGGGGTGTCTTCTTTAGCTGTCAGTGGAGAGAGGTTTCTGAGCCTAGAACCTTATACTCACAGCCAGAGAGCCTGGAGGCCAGAGTTGTGTTGCAACTATCGAGACTGGTTGTGTATTTCCATAGAGGACCTTGGCCCAGAACTCTAAGCCCCAGGCTCCTACACCTGCCTTCATACTGGGCATCTCTACTCATAGGCACCTCCAAGCCAGCATGTTTAAAACCGAACTTTTACTCCGCAACCTGCTCCTCCCTGACCCTCGGTTCCCCAGCCCTGTCACTCCCTCACTGTCCCATTCAAGTCACCAGGATACTTGTCTGCTGGTCATTTAGGCCACACATCTTGGACACTTCTTTCATCATCTTTCCTCATAGCCCAGTTCATGGTTGAATCCTGTTTTTTTCTGCCTCCAGTGTTTGTACCAATCTGATCACTTTTGCTGCTACCACCAGCAGTGCTCGTGTGTCCTCTCTCCCTGGGTTTCTGCAGGGCCTCTGACCGGACACCATCCTCTCCACCTGCGAGGTCCCCTCTGTATGCAGCAGCGAGTGACCCTTGTGATTCCTGATCCCTTTTGGCACGCCCCATGCCGCTTGGGCCTCCCTCCCACTGAGGCTCCTCATTCACGCACCTCCTCACCCTACAGGCCTCTGTGGTTGCCCTGCCCAGAACTCTCCCTGGGTGTACACATTCATCCCCTGGCTTTGCCCTAGGAGGCCTTCCCTGGCCTATGTATCTCCTGCACCAGGCCTGGTCATCATGAGCTCCAGGAGGGTACATAGTCATCGTCTTGACCCTGCCCTGGCCCATGTATCTCCTGCACCAGGCCTGGTCATCGTGAGCTCCAGGAGGGTAGACAGTCATC
>PVKP010021043.1:0-10570 GCA_004027715.1 Plecturocebus donacophilus | reverse complement strand
CAGGCCTGGTCATCGTGAGCTCCAGGAGGGTAGACAGTCATCGTCTTGTCCCTGTCCTGGCCTATGTATCTCCTGCACCAGGCCTGGTCATTGTGAGCTCCAGGAGGGTAGACAGTCGTCGTCTTGTCCCTGTCCTGGCCCAGCATCAGGCCACCGGAACTGTTTGTTCAATGAACAGATGGACTTATGAGCAGGCGCCTTGGCCAGGGGAGGATAGTGGGCAGGTCCACAGATTTGCAGGCCTGGATGGGGCTCTGGGCTCCTCCCTTCTGCCAACTCCTTGGTGGGTGCCAGGAGTGGGTGCGAGGCCATCTCACCTGAGCTTCCATGGGTCAGAGCTGGCCTCAGTGCAAACAGAAAGTCCTGCAGAAAGGCTGAAGTATGAGCAACGTGAGACAGATGGGCTGGGGAGGCTGCAGTCCTTCCGTGAGCCCCACCCCGTCCCGCGGAGTGCTGCTCACCTACGTTACATTCTTATTTTACTGCTTTCTCCTAAGCAAACTACCTGCTAGAAACCAGGAGAAGCAATTGTTTTTCAGACCAACTTTTGCCCTTCCCTTCTCTCCTCCCAAATTTAACTTGCTGGCTAAATACATTTTGGATAAATTAGTTATTTATTTGCTTAGAAACCAATTTATCAAGCTGTAAAAAATCATCAGATCATTAAAGTTTATTAAATTCATCATATGTAGATGTTTTCTCTTTAGACGATGTGTCTCTATCATAACCTTGGTTCTTCTAAGCTGTTTTCATCTGTTCTTGGGATCAGGAAAAGTTCAAAGTAGAGAAAATTATGGTCTGTGAATCTTTTTTTCCATCTTTTCAAAGAAGACGAAATGTTCAGCAGTTACCTGGAAGTCTGACTCACCCTCCAGACATCTGACTGTGCTTTTATTCTGGTATTAGTTTTGTTGCCTTGGATTTAAAATCCACAAGGATTGTGAAAAGCAAGTGCAGAAGGAGGAGGAAAACTTGAAAAAGAACACACACACATTCTAAATAGTGGTGAGGACTATAGTAATTCATTTCTACTGATGGCTCTTAGCCCATGTAATAGACCACTAGCCACGTTGCACATGGGATCAGCCTTGGTTGGATGAGTTGACTTTATTTCCCTCCCAGTCTGAGGACACATCTACAGTTTTGCCCCCAGGGGAAGTGCACATCCAGCCCTGGGCTGGGTTGCTTTTCTTGCAGGCTGGGCTTCGATCCTTGCCTCTGTTAGGAATCTATTTGAACCTCCACCCGGCTAATAGACTGGAAGGAAATATACCGGGACATTAAAAATAGAGGTCTTGGCATATAGTGCTAAGGGTGGTTTAAAAAATTCTGTCTCTTCATCTTTTCCATATTTGCTACAATGATCATGTGTTCTTGTTTTTATAATGAGAAAATTCCAGTTGACTAGATTTGCTAAGGGTGTGGAATAAAAAGTCACTTTCTGAAAAATTGTGGAAAACAATTTGATGTGCGTCTTTTTAAGCATTTTGGAAGTGCAGTGGAGTTGCTATGGGGATAGCAAGGTTTACTCTCTACAGAGAGTGGTTCCATCTGGCACCCGTCGCTCCCAAGCTGGGCTGGGCAGTCCTGCGCAGAGCAGAGTTTCTCATTAGATGTGGAAATGGTTACACAGAGAAGCACTGTTCCATCTTTCCTCCCTAGAACCATCATTTTGCTTTGATCGAACAATAGAAAAACATTTTAAACATCTTCTGCACCCTCTGCTCCCTTTGGGTGCCATCGTTGCCCGTGTGGGGCTCAGTCCGTGTTCCTCAGTCTGGAGGGTTTCTGACCTGCTGTTGGAATGGAGGTGTCTCCTGCACACGGTGTTCCATGTCGTACTTTGAGATCACGGTTGGAACTAATTTTCTTTTGCAGACATGTTGACATCTTCTTCTGAGGCTATGTTTTTATTCCCCTTTGCTTTGTCCCTGGAACTGTGGACTTATGCCCTCCTTAGGCTTGCTTAGAACCAGTGTGGTTCCATCTCAACTTAGAGATAAGGTTGTAACATTCCATAAGGGACCATGCTTGGGGACATCATATGTGCAGGTAGAGCTGTGTTTTATATTTAATGGAGAATGAAACACAGTGACTTAAGAAGCAGTAGGCATCTCTTTCTTTGTGATCTTGGGTTATCCCTCGAGGCCCTGACTCATAAGACCCATGCTAGGTGTGCTGGCTTGGGCTCTGGAAGCCAGCTTGCTCTTGTTCTGGGCTGTGGTCTTTGGCCAGTCTGAGTCCTGCTCCCTCATCTTGAAAATGGGGTCATGATATCTGGCTGCTTGTAGGATTACTCTGACTGTCAGATAAGATGGTGCAGGCGCCAGTTGTGAACTGCAGGGGACTAAATGCATCACCCACTACCTGGGCACTGGCAGGATCACTGGTTCCTGCCCAATTCCTCCTGTGATCTGATAGGATATGGCTGTGTGAGGCCACCATAGATGGTCTGTTAGTCCCCAGAGCTTCTAGTTCATATGCTTAGGACCAAGGAAGGTACTGTGGATTCATGGGCTTTTGGGCGTGAGCACTGACTGGCTGATTTGTTCTTGTGTTGGAGACAGGTGATAATTTCACTCCTGGTCCCAGGGTCAAGTGGAACTGGAATGATCTGTTCAATGGAAAACGCAGTTGGAAGACATTCACGGAATATGGATTCTTATTCCTACTTTGTCTCCAAGTAGCGTTGACCCCTGAGCAACCGAAGATCCATTCCCTCAGTGGATACAATTGTGTGACAGCCCTGTACCAGGCACTGTGATCACTCAAGACCTATGGCCTCAGTTTCCTGATGGAGAACCCCCTTCATGGAGGCATTACTGTCCAGCACTTTGCATGTGTTCTTTCATTTGATGCATGTAATTCATTTTTGAGGTTGGGAAGTGTAGTGATCAGTCCCATTTTATAGATGAGGAAACTGAAGTCTAGGGAATTTAGCACTTTGTCTGAGGTCACATGCTGTTGAGATCTCATCTCTAAAATGGAAGGCTGGGGTAAGAGTCTGGTGGCCCCCTGGATGTCTACCCTGGTTCTCAAGTTCAACGTGTCTGCCTCCTTGCGAAGTCATGGCAATTGGGCTGATTGTGAAGGAAATGGACAGTGTGGAGTGAGGCTGTTCCCAGCCATCCTTACCAACAAGCTTGCTCTGAAAATCCACCTAAACCCCCAGGAACTATTGGGAGCTGCAAACTAACAACAATTGCTGCAATGTCTGCCTTTCCCAGGTCTGGAGGGCATGAGATCACAGAGCCACCTAAGTATGAACCCAGGATTTCTCTTCCTTATTTTCCAGGATTAGAACTGGAGACAGATTGCTCAATGACTGGATGTGGTTTATTGTGAAACCAGAAGGAGCCCCCTCTTAAAAGCATTCTGCTGTAGGTCTGGTCCCCTTTATGCATTGCCTCTAGTTGATAATTTTTTTGCTCAACTGGAAAGATATTAGAGGTGCCTGTGCCATGCAATATTTTATGATTTCAAAGTGTCTTAAAACACTGTGGGATGGAACTGATGCCTTCTTTATTTGGGCTATCAGTGTTGACACAAAAGGAAGAATTTCCATATCTACTCTGTGTGCTATTTCTGTGATAAGCTGAGTTATTTTGTAGACTAGGTGGGAGAATGTGCAGATGTGGAACTGAGCCCCCATGGAACTGAGGGAAGGTATGGTATAGGCTAGAAGTCATGTGCTATAGAGCCCTGCCAGCCTGGGTTCACATCTCTGTGAAGTTTGCACCAAACCTGGGTTACTTTTAGGATCCTGGAGAGACTCAAAGGCTGGGGAAGGGCCTACAAACAGGCAGCCTCTCCTGGGTGGTGACTGTGCCTGTGTTTCTGTGTGGAAATGTGTGTTTGCAACGTCATTTTCCCAGGGAGCTCACTAAGATGCCTCCTGCTCCTACTCAACAGCCTCAGTCCCTGCTCCTGCTGAGGTTCTGGTGGGAGAGGGGGCATCAAGATTGCTGCTTATAAGGCCAGGTGGGTGGCTCACGTCTGTAATCCCAGCACTTTGGGAGCCTGAGGTGGGCAGATCACCTGAGGTCAGGAGTTCAAGACCAGCCTGACCAACATGGTAAAACCCTGCCTCTATTAAAAATACAAAAATTAGCTCGGCATGGTGGTGTGCACCTGTAATCCCAGCTACTCAGAAGGCTGAGGCAGGAGAATTGCTTGAACCTGGGAGGCAGAGGTTGCAGTGAGCTAAGACTGCACCACTGCCCTCCAGCCTGGGCCACAGAACGAGACTCTGTCTCAAAAAAAAAAAAAAAAGATTGCTGCTTATAACTGAGAACTCAAGAGAACATTTGTGACCCTCGAAGCCTGTGAGTGGAGGGGCCTGGTGTTAGGGAGAGGATACTGGAAATGTTAATGCAGCTAATCCAATGAGATTAGCCTGCTGAGCTCAGGGATTTGAGGGAACAAAGAGGAGTGCAGGGGCCACTTAGAAGTTTAAACAGACTCCCTCTCCCTTTTCACCTACATCTTGTGTGAGGATTTCAATCGCTCCTAAATGAGCTTGCCTGAATGGCCGTGGCACTCTTAAATTCTAATTAGCTAGTGAATTAACCAGGATGAATTTTGATTAGTCAGAATGAATTACAGGTATTAATGATCATACAGCCTTAGAGCAAAGGAAAGTAGCAGTTGTCCAGAGGGGGCTTGGGCCAGCCATCCGGATGGAGAGAACTTCAGTAGGCTCAGAGTGGCTGCGCTCATTCATGCTCCGTTCCACTTTCTTGTAAAGCCCGCACTAGTCACGGCACGGATCAGGGACCAGACGCAGATGCCGTGGCTGTCCTTGGCAGGCCTGGAAAGAGTGGAGACCCAAGTTGCTGGCTGGCAAACCTCTAGCTGTGGCCCTTGGGGTTTGCTCCGTGGTGGCCTGGGCCATGCAGGCTGTACTGGCTGTGAGATGCCACAGAGTCAGAGGCTGCGACTGTAGCTGTTTGTGCTGTGGCCAGCCTTCACCCAGTTCCTGACTGCGCTGTTTGTTTGGTTTGCAGTGTGTACTTATGGGGAACTCCTGGCAGCGCGCTGGCTCATGCCTCTCTCCCCATGCCAGTCATAGGGTCCCTGTTCTTGTTTGGCCAAGGAAGGGATTTCCTAAGTGTGTACATATTTCTTTGGTTTTTTTTGCCATGTTTTGAATGGCCTTGCACAGAGAAACTCATTGTACATTATGTAAATAACTAGGCCAGCATTCTGAAAGACCCGACCCCAGACCCACTTCAGTGATGGAGATGGGCATCCTACTCCTATTCAACAACCCCAGCCCCTGCTCCTGCTGAGGAGGGGTGCTTTGAAAGAATCACACATTCACCTTCCAACAGAGCAGCCTGAGGCTTCCCCAGTCTCCCAGGGTCCACTTGCTGAATGCTCAGCCCCTGATGCAGCAGGAGCTGTGAACCTGCAGGCCCAGGGCCCCGGTGTCCTTGCCAGCCAGTGGCAGGGAAGCAGAAGCAGGCTTTCACACCCCCTCCCTAGCACATGCTCACACCCTTCCCTGGGCCCTTTCTCGGCTCTCCCATGGCCATCCTGTGGGTTCTTTGGCCTGAGAGGTGCTGATTCAGCTTTCCTTGGCCTTGAGGCGCTCCAAGACAGCGTGAGCACCTGAGCTGGAGGTCCCTGCTGCCCTGTGCATCGAGTTCGGCTGTAGTGTGCTTGTACATGCGTGTGCTTGTATGCTTGTGTATGTGTGTGCTTGTGTGCATGTGTGTGCTTGTGTGCACATGTGTATGTGTGCACACGTGTATGTGTGTATGCGTGTGCTTGTGTGTGTATGTGTCTGCATGTGTGTGCTTGTGTGCATGCGTGTGTATGCATGCATACCATTGTTTACTAATGGACTGTGAAGACCAGGAACTCAGTGATCAGGGACTGATCTGTTTACTTTGATATTCCAGGTGCTCCCCAGAGCTCCTAGCACATAGTCAGTCTTCAGTGACTGCCAGATGAGTGGATAAATGAGATAGCAGCTTTGGAGGGATGATGATGGATTGTGGTTTAGTTTCACAATTTTTGCCTAAGAAAGATTGGCCGTACCCTACTTGAGTCAGGCTTTTTTTTTTTTTTTTTGAGATGGAGTTTCACTCTTGTTGCCCAGGCTAGAGTGCAGTGGCACAATCTTGGCTCACTGCAACCTCTGCCACCCGGGTTCAAGCTATTCTTCTGCCTCAGCCTCCTCAGTAGCTGGGATTACAGGCGTGTACCACCACACCCGGCTAATTTTCTATTTTTAGTAGGGACAAGGTTTCTCCATGTTGGTCAGGCTCGTCTCGAACTCCTGACTTCAGGTGATTTGCCTGCCTCGGCCTTCCAAAGTGCTGGGATTACAGGCGTGAGCCACTGCCCCTGGCCCAGGCGGGCTTTATTTGTGTCTGTAGGACACCTCACATGGCACCGCATAGGATGCTGGTTTATAAAGACCCAAACCAGTGTCGAGTTCCACGCTGGCCCTGGAGCCTGCTATGCGCTTTCGCTGTGTGTGTACATGTGGAAGTTCATTCTGGAGGCTTCCAAGGTGGCTCCCGGGTGCTGCAGCAGGTCTCCTGCTCATCATCACTCTGTACACAATGTCTTGTTACACCGAGGATTGAAATGGAGTAGTGATCCTGCCTGGAGGGGGACAGCAAAACCCAGGCTATGTGGGCATCAGCGTGGTGGAACCGAGGGTGTGTGTGACGGACGGACGCAGGGGCAGAGGAGCAGCAGGTGAAGGCTGGGTCTCCTGCTGAAAGCTGCTGTTGTTGGGACTCCAGGGGCAGCCTCCCAGCTTCTTCTTCTGACTGACCACTGACAATGTAGGGTTGACTGTCCCAGCCTCCTGCTGCAGTGCGCTCTGCCTTCATAGCGAATCCTCCTCTGTCCCCGCAGTCCCCTCCTCGACTGAACGTCCTAGATGCTGCTTTCACAGGGACATGTGTGAAAGGTGTCCTATGCCATAATTACTCCTGCTGGAGACCAGGATTGCAAACATGACTGTTGCATTGTCTCGTGCATCTGATATCTTTTACTGTGATAAAAAATAAATGTTGTGGGGTTCATGTCTCAGACTCTTAAGTACTGCATAGATCAAACTGGGGTGGGTTTCTCACATGCGTCATCATGGCGAGGCTAGTGTCCATTGGGGTGTGGGTCTGCAGGCGCAGGGCTTTGTGGCCTGTTTTATGAACACCTGGCTTCCTTCCAGAGTGATGTAAAGCCAGCCACAAACAAACACCACACATCATCTGAAAATAATAACAAAAGATTGGGGTTCTAGGAGAAAGAGCAAACAGTTGAACAGAGCTTCATTAAACCAAGGAAGTGCTTCCGACTTGTTGACTTACTGGAATCCCTTTGTTTTCACGTCTGCAGGAAATTCATTGAAACAATTTTGTTTAGGATTCCAGTATTTCAAGTTTACCCAAGAAGGAAATTTCAAATAACCATACCACCAGTCACCAGTGATTGATTTGATCATCTGCATTTTCCAGTTAAGAAGCTCCTTGAAGAGATTGTTTAATTCCTGCTGGTGCTTTGGTTTCAGGCCTGGAGCTTTGGCTGGGTGGTTAGTGGCATCTGCCTAAGGTAAGGAAGGCAAGGGCTTCATGGACTTCACTTTGACATAGAAAAACCACCTTAATGCACTTACTAGTGATGGATTTTTTGAACAACAGTATAAAGCTTGGTAATATTTTACCCTTTAAGATCTCTTGTAGTCTGTATAGTATGTAGAAAAAGAAATAAGAACTAAATGCAAACGTGGTATTTTTTTGCAAGCCACTCTGCATTGTTGTATTTTTAATTAAAAATTTTAAAAAGTAGATTTATGGAGTACAAGTGCAGTTTTGGTACATGAATATATTGCTTTGTGGTGAAGTCTGAGCTTTTAGTGTATCATCACCTCAGTAGGATACGTTGTACCCATTAGGTGTACCATTTTACTTAACTCTAAAACAAGTAATTTTGAAGTAGTTTATTTAAATCTTATCCAGCAGCTTTGGCCTTTCACATAGCTCTGACCCTAGCTGTCCGACCTGGGTTTCAGCTGTTATACAGTGGGCATGTCCTGTGCTGGTAGGAGCTTTCCCGGTCCAGGTGCTCCTCTCCCTGCCAGCCTGCTCTGCACCTGACATCTGCTCTGCCCCTGTGCCTTCATTTCCATGTCCTTTGGTTCTGTAGCCACTGAGTGTCTTGGGGCTGTTTTTTATGCTGGAGGCATTTAAAGGCATAGTGTTTGACTCCAGCTGATCTTAGTTTTCCAATCAGGCCGTGTTTTCTTTGAGAGTATTTTACAGCTGGTCTTTCTACCTTTCCATGGGCAGCGTGGTGTGGGAGGCAGGGCCCTCGGAGGTGAGAGCCAAGGAGCTGAGCTGTCCCAGGCCTCTGCCAATTCCAGCTCTTAACCATGGGCACATCACTAACTTCTGTAGAGTGGACATTGGAATATCTCTCAACCTATGAGGAGGATTAGTGAGATAAAATATGGGAACAGCACTTGAAACTATATCAGCATACACCCACCCATCCTCCCAGGGTTTTCTACCCACCCACCTATCCATCCACCCATTCATCTGTACACCCACTCACCAATCCATCCACCTACCCATCCACTCATTCCTCTGTCCATCCATCCATGTACCTATCCATCCATCAATCCATCCATCCATCCACCCACCCACCCACTAATTCATCTGTCTATCCATCCATGTACCTACCCACCCATTACTCTATCCATCTACCCACCCATCCATCTACCCACCCATCCATCCACCCACCCACCCAGCCACCCACCCATGCACCTGCACATCCATCCATCCATCCATACCTCCATCTGTCCATCATCTCCCCAACCACCACCTACCTATTCACCTATCCATCTATCCACCATACACTCACCCATCCATCTATCCACCATGAACTCACCCATTCATCCACCCATCCATCCACCCACCCACTGACCCACCCACTCATTCCTGTCTATCCATCCACTCATCCATTCACCCATCCACCCTCCATTCATCCATCTAATTACCTACCCATCCATTAATCCAGCCACCCACCATCCACTCACCCACTCATTCCTCTATCCATCCATTTACCTACCCACGCATTCATCCATTTATCCATCCATGTACCCATTCATCCATCCATGCAACCCACTAATCCACCTATCCAACCAACTATTCACCACCCATCTATCCTAACATCTACCCACTGATCTACTCATTAATCTGCTCATCCATCTATCCTGCCCACCCTCTACCCCGTCAATCTTCCTATCTATCTGTCAGTTATTAAACTTATTTGCCAAATATAAATATACAATGTTAGGGTAAAGGCTCCAAGTTTTCTCTGTTACCTACACCTCTCTTTTTGTTATTATAATTACGAATGAATGTTTGAAATCTTTAAACATCTTTATTGATCCATGTGGAGTATATTGTGGTTAATATTGTAGTCATTTAGTTTTACAGCTGCAAGTGTTGCCATCAAAAGCTTAGGCCTCTCCTTCTCTCTTCCCCCAAGACACTTCCCCATGTCCACACACACACACAGCAGGTCTTACTTCTGATGTTCTGTGTGGAATTTGAGCTTTTGGCAGAGCTTGTGGATTGACCTCACGGTTGAGGTTTGCTGTCTTTATGGACAGGTGGGAGTACTCATTTTAAAGTTAAATTTAATAAATATTTAGAAAGCATGCATCATATGCCTCTTTAGCAATTTTGTTAGGCACTCTGGGAGAAACAAATAAGCAAGAGCACAGAATTATCTGATCTGTCTGTGGCTCTTGCACTTCCGTGGGGCACTCCTTCCTCTGCACATGAGGTTCCTGGGGAGCAGTGTCATCTGCTTTATTATGGTGGACTGCACCCTCTGTTTGGTGGGAGCTGTGGGTACCCTTAAGTGGGAGCTGTGCCTGAGTCAGTGTCATGAGGGAAAATGTGAAGAAACCTCAGTGGCGACCAGTCCACATGGAGCTCCTGGGCAGAAGTCGTCCTGAGTCTGCAGGACCTATGTGTGCCTGGGCTGTGCAGATGCACATGTGACATCATTCTAGCCCCGCTGTTCTTTTTTTTTTTTTGTATTTTTAGTAGAGATGGGGTTTTACCGTGTTGGGCAGGCTGCTTTTTTTTTTTTTAATTGATTTAATATTTTCTCTATTATCTAACTTTTATGTTCATAATAAGCCCATAGGTGGGATTATTTCCCTCATTCTGGAGCTTAGAAAATTAAAGACCAGAGTGCAGCTGCGATACTCTAATATGGCAGATTGGTGACCAGGATGCAGTTTTCTTTTTAGAAAGAAGGATAAAGAGAGAGGGGAAGTTGTTTTTTTTTCTTTAAGAGAAAGAAAGAAGTAGAACAAAAGAGAAAAAAGAAAGGAAGAGAAGGAGGGAGAGAGAACGAGAATCTTGCTCTATTGCTCAGGATTTCATTTAAATCTGTGAAATGCTTATGCAATTACTAAAAAGTGATTTATTTCCTATTATGTGATCACTTTTAGAATAGGTATGATATAATATTGAAAAAAATATATGTTTTGTGGATATGGGGTGGTAGGTTCTGTAAATATTTATTAAAT
>PVKP010021042.1:0-39790 GCA_004027715.1 Plecturocebus donacophilus | reverse complement strand
TTTCTTTCTTTCTTTCTTTCTTTCTTTCTTTCTTCTCTTTTTCTTTTTTGGTGAGACAGAGTCTCACTCTGTCGCCCAGGCTGGAGTGCAGTGGCGTGATCTTGGCTCACTGCAACCTCTGCCTCCCAGGTTCAAATGATTCTCCTGCCTCAGCTTCCCAAGTAGCTGGGATTACAGGCATCAGCCACCACACCCAGCTAATTTTTGTGTTTTTAGTAGAGATGGGGTTTCACCATGTTGGCCAGGATGGTCTTTAACTCCTGAACTCATGGTCCACCCAACTCAGCCTTCCAAAGTGCTGGGATTACAGGCATGATTCACTGAGCCCAGACCCTTCTTGTTTCTTCTGAGCTGCAGGAATCACCAGTTGGAATGAGCAGCGTCAGTCTAAATTGCAGGGAGAAAAAAATCTTAAAACAACGGATGAAACTAGAATATAATAACAGGTGTACCGTTGTTCTTGAAACATAATTTTTCTCTCTCAGTTTCCCATTTTTACTAAAGACAAATCATGGTAAGACTGATTTGCTTTATTATACTTGGCCTGATTCTTTGTATAAAGTGCAGCAAAAATAATTATTTTTCACATAAGCTTTTTAAATTGGCTTTGACAAAACTTTGTACCATAAAGGGAATCTCAGATAAGATGTTTGTTTCAAAGCCAAGCCCAGCCATGGGTTTGTACCCTCAAATATCTATGATTTGAGTAAATTTATCTCCTCTTGAGGTCCCCAAATAACTCTGGGCTCCTGGGCCTGTCAGAAAGTGACATTTTTTACTTACCACAGGTCAGGAACCCTGCATGGGGACTATGTAGATGAGGTATGATGCCAGTTTTCCCAAGGGGCTTTTATTGGCTCTACAAGTTAAGCTCGATTCCTTAAAGGGAAGCACACCATTCCAGTAAAAGCCTTGGTAAAAATAACCAGTTTCTCCAACTGTGTCTTGTTGCAAAAGAAAACAGATTTTTTAATTGCACTTATGCAAATAACTATATTGCAGTAAGTAAAGAATACTCACAAATAGTTTTCAAATTCTAGAGAAATCATGTAGAGATAAACAAATATGCTCCAAAATTTGTTCACAGGAATATACTTGACTCAATTGCAATAAGCTGTAAATATTAATGGCTCAAAAGAAAAGTTTCCTTGACTCTGAAAAACAAAACAAAGGATCAGCAATGTTTTCAGCAAAAACTTAAAAAGATTAATTTAGTCTTGTATTAGTTCAGTGCATGCAGTTAACTCCTGCTTTGTTTGATATACATGAACATTTCACCTCTCTGTGAGAGTCCTGAAAGTATTTTCCTGTATTCTAATTCACGATCTCCAAAGTTATCAGAAACTTGCATTCAAGAATACCTGTTAAAGTCCTATAGTTGATTACAAAACCACCTTTTGAAGAGAATCAACACAAGACAGCAATTGTCTGTGGATGGCAAAGTCTTAGGGCAGCCATAGTCAGAAACACAATTGATAAAGAAATGTGTTACTTCTGTGGCACACATTAATTTACATAACAATTATAATTATTACTGATAATGTACACTAAATCCTATCAGAATTATAGGAGTTTCACATAATTTTGGAACACATATCATTAAGACATTTATACAAATAGAGCCCAAAAACAACCAAACACTATTTAATATTTGGCAATGCTTCCTATATGACTTTTATACTATATAAGCCAAATTTCACTTTTATATTAGTGTACTATTAATGTTAAACTGTTTGTAATGAAACTTCATAGACATATCTACCCAATTTTAATGTTTGACCATCAGGTAGGAGTCTCATAAACCTTTTATAACTCTTTATAAATTTTTTTATTAAAGAGCAGATCAGTGCTCTAAAAAAAACCTATTGTGCTTTTATTCTAATGTTCAATTTATGGAAAAACTGAATAATACCTCTTTAACTTTAGCCAATATGTTCACACAGAATTTCTTTTGCATGATTAATTTTTCACAAACATTCCATAACTTGTTCAAACTTTCAGCTTTATATTATTTAACTTAAAACAATCCTTTAACCCTTTAGGCAGAAAAATCCACATTTCCATGACTTCTTATAGTCTTTTACCAAAAATACACTTTACTTTTTTTACACACCTAATGTGTAAAGCTGTTTTTATTTCCCAAAGATTACTTGTCACATGAAATAAAAGGTATTACATTTTTTAGTTTTCTGACAAAAATATTTGACTTAAGCTCTTATTATTTTAAAAACAATTAATCAAAGCTCTTCCATATCACACACACAACACATATCAATTCACAGACAGAAGAAATTACAGTACTTTTAAGATTTTTGTTTGCTACTTTTCTCTTCAAAGTATGCAGCTTCTAGGGCCTATTAAGCTGGCACAGCTGAAAAGCAAAAACGGATTCCCAAAATTAAGGGTCTCATTTTTATACCAGATCCTCTATCCCAAAAACAGGAAATCAGCCCATCTTCTACCAGAGTCTTATCTCTCAGTGGGAAGTGGTGACCTTTTCATAACTTCTATGTTGCCAAGAGCATGTTTTTCTGATCCAAACTTGCAAAGAGCTGAGTATGTCCCCATAACTGCCATTAGCTATCCCCAAAACTATATTTTCTACCTATTTATTACACATCAAAACTGCCTCATAATGTGTAGTAATTTTAATTTCTGATGCTCTCCAAAGTCAAAAACATCAGATAATGCAATGCAAAACAGAACAGAGCCTTAGATTTTGAGAAGGATCCATCCACTTCTAACACCTGAGGTTTTATGAGGAAAACAGAGGATTTTCCAAAAGGGGGTCTGTGACGCCTCCTCTGTTTTTCCCAAGGAGTTCCAGGCTGTTAGAGCTTGAATAAACTGACTTTTAATCATAGCACTCTTTTTAAAAAATTATCTTAAATCTCTTATTACCCGACTTTACCCATGCCAAATGGCCAACATTTTTGTTCTCAGAGAAAGGAAAGTTCAAGATGGTTCAGAGAGAAGAAGAGAATTAACAAGTGGTAAAGGTTATACAGATTTTAAACTAGAAAGGACTCATTCCCTAAGCCAGGATTGAACCCTGGGTCCCCATTGTAAAATGGTGAAGCCTTAGCTATTGAGCTACAGCATTGGCTGCTTTCCATTCTTCTTCCCAGAAGGATTTTAGAGCAGCTAATTCTGAGCTTGCAAAAACTTTTAACTGCTCAAGATAATTTTTTGGAATAAGTATGACATGAAGCCCCAAATTCCTGTCTGTTGGATGGTGGAAACCAAGAGAAAAAACTGCCTCGTGGTTACAAGTTCAAGCTCCCAAGGACATTTTTCAACATATGGTCTCTGGGCAAGATGAAAGAGCAGACAGTTGCCCTGAGTAACAGGAGAAATAGAAAAGAGAAACAGAGAAAAACATTACCTGCACCAGGGTGGGGAAGGCGAGGTGCTCAGGGAGGCCAGAGAAAACTCACCTGTTACAGCAACACTGAAAGGTTCAGGTGACTGCTTGTCAGTAGTGAAGCGATCTTTTCTAGCTGTCCTATGAGCTCTCACGTGTCTCTCTTAGGGAGAAATAAAGCTCCCCATATTCCATGATCCTGCATATGCCTAATCCTATAACCCATAGCCATCAGCAGAGTGCAAGATAAAGTAATTCAAAGAAAATAGCAGTTGACATCCCGTAGTGCCAAACTTGTTCTGAGCTGAGAGGGATTTTACTGCAAGGGGCCTCTAATACCCCTCAGTCTTAGGAAGGACTCTAACCTTCCTAAGTTAGGTCTCAAATCCAAGTTCGGTCAAGTGTCATTGCCTTTTATTAAGAGGGGCTTTTAACCCCCTCTCTTTTTTTTTTTTTTTTTTTTTTTTTTTTCTTTTTTGCAGTAGAGATTTTCTCTTATTGTCAAAGCTGGAGTGCAATGGCGCAATCTCGGCTCACTGCAACCTCTGTTTTTTGGATTCAAGTGATTCTCCTGCCTCAACCTCCCAAGTAGCTGGGACTACAAGCATGCACCATCAGGCCTGGCTAATTTTGTACTTTTAGTGGAGATGGGGTTTCTCCATATTGGTCAGGCTGGTCTGGAACTCCCGACCTCAGGTGATCCACCCGCCTTGGCCTCCCAAAGTGCTGGGATTATAGGCACGAGCCACCGCACCCAGCCAACCCTCTCTGCCTTAGGAGAGACTCTAACTCCCCTAAATTGGGCCCCTGACCCAATCACATCCTTTACCCTGGTACCCCACTACTTACCCAAAGTTGGCTAATCAGTGCTGCAGTCTAATACCTTTGGGCTGGTGGGGGGTCTCCTCAGTATCATCCCTTCACAGTTCACCAGAAAAATGTTATTGGAAAGGGGTCCTGATGCAGACCCCAAGAGAAGATTCTTGGATCTTATGTAAGGAAGAATTAAGACAAGTCCATAGAGTAATGTGAAAACAAGTTTATTAGGAAAGTCAAGGAATAAAGAATGTCTACTCCACAGGCAGATCAGGCCCAAGGGCTCTGAGTTGCCCATTTTTATGGTTATTTCTTGATTATATGCTAAACAAAGGGTGGACTATTCATGAGTTTCCCCTTTTTAGACCATATAGGGTAACTTCCTGATGTTGGCATAGCATTTGTAAACTTCCATGGCATTGGTGGGAGTGTAGCAGTGAGAAGTAACAGAGCTCACTCTCATCGCCATCTTGGTTTTGGTGGGTTTTATCTGGCTTTACTGCAGCCTGTTGGATTAGCAAGATCTTTATGATTTGTATCTTGTGCTGACCTCTTATCTCATCCTGTGACTTAGAATGGCCTAACTATCTAGGAAGGCAGCCCAGTAAGTTTCTGCCTTATTTTACCCATTCCCTATTCAAGGCAAAGTTGCTGTGTTTCAAACACCTCTGACATGTCAAGGAAAAAAGCTAAATTCTGTGAAATATTTAAAGAGCTTATTCTGAGCCAAATATGAGTGACCATGGCCTGAGGCACAGTCTCAAGAGGTCCTGAGAACATGTATGCAACGTGGTTGGGTTAAGCTTGGTTTTATACGTATTAAGGAGGCAAAAGACGTCCATCAATACTTACGAGGTATTCATTGGTTTGGTCCAGAAAGACAAGACAACTCAAAGCAGGGGCTTCCAGGTCATAGGTGGATTCAAAGGATTTCTGATTGGTAATTGCTTTAAAGAGTTATTATCTAAAGATGTATGGAAACCAAGGCCCTTATTATGTAGAAGAAATCTCATAGTTAGTGCCCTTAGAGACAATGACAAGTGTTTCCTATTCAGACCTTTAAAAGGTGCTAGACTCTCAGTTAATCTTTTCAGGATAAGGAGGTCTAGAAGGGGAAAGATCTACTTATTGTAATAGAGATTCTTTACAGATGCAAATTTTCTCCACAAAAGATGGCTTTGCCAGGCCATTTGAAAATAGGGCAAGGAAATACATTTTGGGGTAAAAGATTTTAATTTCCTTCTTTGTCATGTGATGTTATTCAGGTCGGAATTTTCTATCTTATTCCTGCAAAGAGTCTGTTGTGTCAGTCTTAAGAAGTGCTTTAATGTTAACGCTGGTGAATTGTGCTTGAACCCCAAAAGGAAGAGGGTATAATGAGACATGTATGACCCCTGCTTCTTCCCATCAGGGTTTGACTGCGAAGGGTTGAGGATGAAAAACCTTGAAGTTTTTCAGTTCAATTCAATCAATTTGGGGTCTTCAAACTTTATTTTTGGTTTATATCTATGAGGTGGTATTGTTAAAGAAAAATTTCTCCTGAATTAAATTTAAAAGAATTTAATTGAGCAAAGAATAATTTGTGAATCAGGTAGCCTCCTGAGCCACAGTAGGCTCAGAGACTCAAGCACAGCCACATAGTAGAAGATTTATGGACAGAAAAAGGAAAGCCACATACAGAAATTGGAAGTGATGTACAGAAACAGCTGGATTGGTTACAGCTTGTCCTTTGCCTTATTTGAATATGGTTCAAACAGTTGGCCACATTTGACTGGCTAAAACTCAGTGACTGTGTAACTGCCCAAGGGGTTCGCCTTGCCTGCTGCCTAGACAGAGCCAATTTCTAAAGACAGGGGAATTGCAATAGAGAATGAGTAATTCATGCAGAGTCGGCTGTATGGGAGACTGGAGTTTTATTATTACTCAAATCAATCTCCTGAGCATTTGGGGAGCAGAGTTTTTAAGGACAACTTGGTGGGTTGGGGGAAGCCAGTTAGCTGAGGGTGCAGATTGGTTAGGGATGAAATCATAGGGAGTCAGAGCTGCCTTCTTGTGCTGAGTCAGTTCTTGGTGGGGCCACAAGATCAGATGAGCCAGTTTATTGATTTGGGTAGTGCTAGCTGATCCATCAAGCACAGGGTCTGCAGAATATCTCAAGCACTGATTTTACCAGCAGTTTAGAAAGGGTCAGAATCTTGTAGCCTCCAGCTGCATGACTCCTAAACCATAATTTCTAATGGTGTGGCTAATGTTAGTCCTACAAAGGCAACCTAGTCTTGAGGTAACAAAGAGGTCTGCTTTGGCTGTTGTCATCTTTGTTTTAATCTATAAGTTTCTCCCCAAGTTAGTTCAGCCTACACCCAAGACTGAACAGGGACAGGTTGGAGGTTAGAAGTAAGATGAAGTCGATTAACTTAGAGCTCTTTCATTGTCTTAATCATAATTTTGCAAAGGCTGTTTCACTTAGCACAGGAGTGGGCTACAGTGTGTTTACAATTCCATCTATAGTTCACAATGTATAGAGAAACATTTAGGCCAAACTTAAAATATGTAAGGAGGCAGCTGTAAGCTGAACTTGATTTGACAGTGTATTATCCCACTTTATATAGGAAAGTCTGGAGCATCAGAGAGATTACAGAACTTCCTGAGGCCCTGAGACCAGTAGGTGAGGGGGCCAGAGTTGGAGCCCAGGTTCCCAGAGCTTGGGTTTTGTTCCCTGTAGCTTCTGTTTCAGCCATTTTCTGAGGCTGTAAAAATAGAGACTGGCATGCAGTGTTTTGAGACCTCAAAACTAGTAAAGAACCCGTATCCTGTTTTCTGTATTCTATTATTTTAAAACACATATAAATACAACTTTGAAAGATCAAAACTTTTATCAGAAACTAAAGAAACAAAAACATGTGTTTATTATTAAAGATTATAGCTAGAGACAAAGGAACAAAAAGGAATAATGGGATTTAGTGAACGCCTAAACTTTAAGTAAAATCCTGGCTATGCTTTTTAGTTGCTCTTACATAGTCATAAATACACAATGCACTTTTATTTGCTAGAAATGATACAAGTTTCTGACTTATTTTTCTTACTAAGTGCATTATACTGGCAGGGTTATGGTCCTCTTTTCATACAGTTAATTTTTTGCAGAGTTATTTTCTAACTCCAAAGTATCTTAATATGGTGGCAATGTCCTCTACCCTAGAATAACCTTGACTCAAAATGTTAAGTATTTCATTTCCCTATTAGGAATTGTAATTCAATGGAGTTTGGAACTGGTATAATATTTATAATGGAAAATACAGCATCACAAAAGGCAAAGGAATCTGTAAATAGGTACAGAAAAACACCCCAAAAAATGTTTTAAGCAAATATAAAAGAAACTCTAATTATAGACCTTGAGTTTTTCAGTTCTTAATGTGATTTTCATCTGCTTGGCTTTCAGCTGTGGTTGGCTTGATTGCTGGAGGTCTGGTGCTGTTGCTACCAGAAACTAAAGGGAAGGCTTTGCCGGAGACCATCGAGGAAGTCGAAAATCTGCAGAGGTAGGCTGTTGAAAGTTCTAAATGCACTGTTCTGTAAAGGTTTTAGGACAACCCTGTAGCCATTTGGGAAGAAGAATTAGATTGACTTCATACTTCACATCATACACTGAGATAAATTCAAACTCAGTCAAAGAACTTGAAAGCATTCTAAAATTCATTAAAACAACAAAGACAGTATAAGAGAATGTCTTTAAACTTACATGTGGAGAAGGTCTTTCTAAACATGACCCAAAAAATCCAGAATGCATAGAAGAAAGTTCAATATGTTTGCTTTCATAAAAATAAAAGATTCTGCATTAAACGACTACCATAGGCTAAAAATAAAATTATAAACTTGAGGAAAATATTTACTACTCTACATTGGGCTCATTTTCCCAATATATAAAGACCCCTAAAAGTCCATAAGAGCAACCACCCAATAGAAAAAACAAAACAGGCAACAGATTTGAGCAAATAATACAGTGAAAAGGAAATAAAAACAGCTCTTAAATATATGAAAATATGCTCAACCTCCTTCATAGTAAGAAAAGTTCAAATTAACACTGCACTAATAACTATTTGGATTGTCAAAAATAAAACTACTTGGTAACACACTATGTTGGGGAAGAATGGGGAGAAATGCAGTATCCAGTGTTGCTGGTAGGAGTTAGATGCCTCTGTAATGGACAATGCAACAGTAATATAAAAATCACAGACATGTATATCCTTTAATCTAGCCACTCTACACTTCTAGTTTACATGTGCAAAGTGACATATGTACAGGACTAGTCATTAAGGGAATTTTTTATAATAAGAGTTTGGAAATAACCTAAATGACCATAAATCAGAAGACCAGTTAAATAAGCCAGGCATAGTAGCTCACACCTGTAATCCCAGAACTTTGGGAGACTGAGGCGGGTGGATCACCTGAGGTCAGAGCTTAAGACCAGCCTGGGCCAATATGGCAAAACTCTGTCTCTACTAAAAATACAAAAAAAAAAAAAAAAGGAAAAAAAAGACCAGTTAAGTAAATGAAATACCATTCTATAAAATTATACAGCCATTAAAAAGAATGAGGCAATTTTATATACACTGACAAGCAAGTTCTCCAAGATATATTGCTAATGGGGGAAAAAGCAAAACATAGAAATGTATATATTCTACCATTTGTGTAAAAATAGTGAAAGACATATATATAAATATGTGTATCTCTGGAAAAAATGTACAAGAACCATAACATTGGGTTGTCTATGGAATTGAGTGTCTGTGGGACACAGGTAGAAGGGAGATTTCAATACTTACCATTTTGTAATTTTGAATTTTGGACTATATGAATCTATTCAAACAGTAAACTTAAAAAATTCTAAATAAAGACAAAATACAGAATATATGAAAATATGCTCAACCTCCTTCATAGTAAGAAAAATTCAAATTAACACTGCACTAATAACTATTTGGATTGTCAAAAATAAAACTACTTGGTAATACACTATGTTGGGGAAGAATAGGGAGAAACGCAGTATCCCATGTTGCTGGTAGGAGTTAGACACCTCTGTAATGGACAATGCAACAGTAATATAAAAATTACAGGCATGTGTATTCTTTAACCTAGCCACTCTACACTTCTGGGAGTTTATATGTGCAAAGTGACATATGTACAGGACTAGTCATTAAGGGAATTTTTGATAATAAGAGTTTGGAAACAACCTAAATGACCATGAATCAGAAGACCAGTTGAACTATCTGACACTCTCCCCACAAGTTTGTTTATGCAGCATGTTTAGATATTTTTATTTGTTTCCTGCTTACTCCATTTTCGTCCTGCTGGTACCACAAACAACTGACTTTTATTCATTCTACCAAACCTTCATGTTTAACATACTCAATACTCGGGCAAAATGCTGGTAAATCACAGTGGTCTGAGGCTTTTCCTAGAATTGAGTCTTAGAGTTGGAAGAGGCCTTTGAAACCAGCCAGGGGTCACACACTCGAAGCCTGCAGGTCACCAAGTTCTCCAGTGCTTTCTTTGGCCCACACAGTATTTTTTTTAACTGGGAAATTCCATACGAACTGGATTTCCAGGATCTGTTTTAAAAACAAAAGACAAAAAACAATATTTGGTAACACTGAGAAGATATTTCCTCTTGTTGACAGCTTGTAGGAGTGAATGATGGCCTGGCTTTCTGAAGGGCACACCCTCTGCAGGAACCCACAGTCCTCACTGTTTCCTATTGTCTTTGGTACATTGTATGATCTGCCTGGTGCATGCAGACATTTGAGTTGGAGACCTTTCATCTAAACCAACCATCTCCGACCCCGTACCCCTCTCCCCACACAGCTTCCCACATACATGGGCACCTCCCACCAAAGACAAAGTCTAAATCCTGTCCTGGAACTTAGCATGGTGCCTGGCATACACAGAGCAGGTGCTACCAATTATTTGTGGAACAAATGCTGAAGTTCTTTCAACAGCATCCCTAATTGAAGTTCCTTTCTCTAGCCAGCGCCAGTGCCAGGCAGGCAGTAATACGTGTGGTGAAGAGCATGGCCTGTAGAACCTGAAGCACTGCCATCACACTTCCTTGTGTGTGGCTTTATTGCTTTAATGCCTCAAAGCCTCAGTTTCTTCATCTTTCAATGGAGACAATAGTACTTACTCACTGGATTAAAGAAGAAAATGTGTGTAAAGTGCCTGACACCAATTAAGTGTCAATTGGTTACTAATTAAGTTGATATGGTTCCTAAGGGCACTAAACCTGTCCTAGTTACAAATATAGCCTGTGGACTCATACCCTTTATCTCACTTTTAAGCCTGTTTTCCTTTCTGTAAAATGAGGATAACAATAGCTAGCATTGGCCAGGCACAGTGGCTCACTCCTGTAACCCCAGAATTTTAGGAGGTCGAGGCGGGCAGATCATGAGGTCAGGAGATCAAGACCATCCTGGCTAACATAATGAAACCCCATCTCTGCTAAAAATACAAAAATTAGCTGGGTGCGGTGGCACAGCTGGTGGCCCAGCTACTCGTAAGGCAGAGGCAGGAGAATTGCTTGAACTCAGGAGGCAGAGATTGCAGTGAGCCGAGATGGCACCACTGCACTCCAGCCTGGGCAACAGAGCAAGTCTCTGTCTAATAATAAAATAAAATAAAATATAACTAACATTTACTAAGTGCTCTCATCCAGTGAGTGTGGTTCCAATTGACACTCACCAAGTGTCAATAAAGTGCCTGACACTAATTAATGTCTACAAGCCACTGCTATTATTCATAGAAGCTTTTGTAGCCATTCTATAAAACAGGAAAATATAAGCCTAGACTACTTATTGGAAATCAAATTTTAAAATACATTCTGAGTTATTGTAAGATGGAGAAGTGCAGCTCAGGGGCATACACATATCTATGCTTGTCAGAGGTGTTCATTTACATCAGGCTGGTTCAAAGCAGGCTAAAGAGATGTTGCAAAAAGATCATTCCGGTTGTTATTTTATATTCTTTTCATGTATGTGATCTATAAATATGCCTATAAGGATTTGCACTGTTCTTATTTCTGTATTACATAACTCAGTTCACCACTCACTGAGAGATATGTGTAAGGCTTGGGGAATTGCAGAAGAGTGGGACTGGGAGGGCTGAGACAGAGCCAGAGGACAGTGCACCTACAGTGGGAGGAGTGGGGGGTGCAGCCTGCAGGAGGCAGGGATGCGTGGGAGCAGGAGGGCAGACCACAGCTGGCACTGAAAACTGACCCCAAGAACAGTGTCACATGCAGAGGAGAGCCAGCAGAAACAGGGCAGGGCAAGGGTCCCTCCCTCACCAGCCAAGTCACTTGATTCCTAAGGGCACTAAACCTATCCTACTTACAGATGTAGCCCGTATGGACTTATACCCTATACTTTATCTTGCTTCTCACTTTATTTCTCTCTCTCTTTTTGAGACAAGGTCTCACTCCAGTTACCCTGGCTGGAGTGCAGTGGCTCGATCTCAGCTCACTACAGCCTCGATCTCCTGGGCTCAGGTCATTCTCCCACCTCAGCCTCCCAAGTAGCTGGGACTATAGGCATGTGCCACCATGCCCAGTTAATGTTTTGTATTTTTTTAATAGAGACAGGTTTTGCCATGTTGCCTAGGCTGGTCTCGAACTCTGGAGCTCAAGTGATCTGCTCACCTTGGCCGCCCAAAGTGCCGGGATTACAGGTGTGAGCCACCACGCCTGGCCCCTTATGTCACTTCTTAAGCCGGTTTTCTTGTCTGTAAAATGAGGATAACAATAACTAATATTTACTAAGAGCTCTACCCAGTGCTTTCCATGCCCTTTTCATGTACCTTCTTTTATTGCTCTTCATTTTATTGTTTTGCAGATAATGCATTTTTTAACAGATTGAATGTATACAGTGACCCTACATTAAGCAAGTTTGTTTGCAGCATTTTTCCAACAGCAGGTGCTCACTTTCTGTCACTGTGGCATGCTTTGGTAATTCCCACAATATTTCAAACTTTTCCATGATTATCATATCTGTGATGGTGATCTATAATCAGTGATCTTTGGTACTACTATTGTAATTGTTTTAGGACACTACAAACCATGTCTGTGTAAAACAGCTAACTTAATTGATAAATGTGTGTTCTGACTGTTCCACACACTGACCGTTCCCCCATCTCTCTCCCTCTCCTTGGGCTTTATTATTCCCTGAAACACAACCATATTGAAATTAGGCCAATTAATAGCTCTACAGTGCCCTCTAGGTGTTAAATGAAAGGAAGAGTTGCAAGTCTCAACTTTAAATTAAAAGGCAGAAATGATTAAGCTCAGTGAGGAAGCCATGTTGAAAGCCACCATAAGCCGAAAGCAAGGCCTCTTGCACCAGTTAGCCAAGTTGAGAATGCACAGGAAAAGTTCTTGAAAGAAGTTTTAAAATGCTACTCCAGTGAACACACAAATAAGAAAATGAAACAGCCTTATTGCTGATATGGAGAAGTTTGAGTGGTCTGGATAGAAGATCAAACCAGTCACAATATTCTCTTAAGCCAAAGCCTTATCCAGAGCAAGACCCTAACTCTCTTCAATTATATGAAGGCTGGGACAGGTCAAGAAGTGGTGGAAGAAAAAAATCGAAGTTAGTAAGGGTTGGCTCATAAAGCTTAAGGAAAAAAGCCATCTCCATAACATAAAAGTGAAAGGTGCAGCAAAAGCAACTATCATTAGAGTGAACAGGCAACCTGCAGAATAGGAGAAAATTTTTGCAATTTACCCATCTGACTAAGGGCTAATATCCAGACTATACAAAGAACTTAAGCAAATTTACAAGAAAAAAACAAACAACCCCATCAAAAAGTGGGCAAGAATATGAACAGACGCTTCTCAAAAGGAGACATTTATGCAGCCAACAAACATATGGCAAAAATGCTCATCATCACTGGTCATTAGAGAACTGCAAATCAAAAACACAATGAGATACCATCTCACACCAGTTAGAATGGTGATCATTAAGAAGTCAGGAAACAACAGATGCTGGAGAAGATGTGGAGAAATAGGAACACTTTTGCACTGTTAGTGGGAGTGTGAGTTAGTTCAGTCATTGTGGAAGACAGTGTGGTGACTCCTCAAGGACCTAGAACTAGAAATACCATTTGAATCAGCAATCTCATTATTGGGTATATACCCAAAGGATTATAAATCATTCTATTATAAAGACACATGCACATGTATGTTTATTGTGGTACTGTTCACAATAACAAAGACTTGGAGCCAACCCAAATGCCCATCAGTGATAAACTGGATAAAGAAAATGTGGCACATATACACCATAAAATACTATGCAACCATAAAAAGGATGAGCTCATGTTCTTTGCAAGGACATGGATAAAGCTGGAAACCATCATTCTCAGCAAACTAACACAAGAACAGAAAACTAAACACCACATGTTCTCACTTATAAGTGGGAGTTGAACAATGAGAACACGTGGACACAGGGAGGGGAACATCACAGACCGGGGCCTGTCAGGGGGTGGGAGGCTAGGAGTGGGATAGCATTAGGAGAAATACCTAGTGTAGATGACGGGCTGATGGATGCAGCAAACCACTATGGCATGTGTATAACTATGTAACAAACCTGTACATTCTGCATATGTGCCCCAGAACTTAAACTATAATTAAAAAGAAAAAAAAGTGCAAGGTGAAACAGCAAGTGTTGATATAGAAGCTGCAGCAAGTTATCCAGCTCTAACAAAGATCATCGATGAAGGTGGTCACACTAAACAACAGATTTTCAATATAGACAAAACAGCCTTCTATTGAAAGAAGATGCCATTTAGGACTTTCGTGGTGAGAGAGGAAAAATTAATGCCTGGCTTCAAAGCTCAAAGGACAGGTTGACTCTCTTGTGAAAGGGGAATGTAGCTGGTGACTAGATGTTGAAGCCAGTACTCTTTTACCATTAAAACCATAGGGTCCTTAAGAATTTTCTAAATCTACTCTGCTTGTGCTCATAGAATAACAAAGCCTCTATACAGATAACAATACTTCTGTTTATATCATGGTTTATTGAATATTTTAAACCCACTGTTTAGACCTACTGCTTAGGGAAAAAGATTGCTTTCAAAATATTACTGCTCATTGACAATACATACACCTGGTCACCCAAGAGCTCTGATGGAGAAGTGTCTGAAGATTAATGCTGTTTTAATGCCTGCTAACACAACATCCATTCTGCAGCCCATGGATCAAGGAGTATTTTTGACATTCAAATATCATTATTTAAGAAATATGCTTTATAAGGCTGTAGCTACCATAGACGGTAATTCCTCTCATTGATCTAGGCAAAGTTCATTGAAAACTTTCTGGAAAGGATTCACCATTGTAGATGCCACTAAGAACATTTGTGAATCATGGAAGGAGGTCAAAATATGAATGTTAACAGGAGTTTTGAAGAAGTTGATTCCAGTCCTCATGGATAACGTTGAAGAGCTCAAGACTTCAGCATAAAAAATATCTGCAGATATGATAGAAATAGCAAGAGAACTAGAATTAGAAGTAGAGCCTGAAGATGTGACTGAATTGCTTCAAACTCATGATAAAACTTGAACAGATTAGGAGTTGCTTCTTAGAGATGAGCTAAGAAAGTGGTTTCTTGGCCAGGTGTAGTGGCTCATGCCTGTAATCCCAGCACTTTGGGATGCCAAGACAGGCAGATCACAAGACCAAGAGATCGAGACCATCCTGGCCAACATGGTGAAACCCTGTCTCTACTAAAATTCCTAAAATTAACTGAGCATGATGGTGCATGCCTGTAGTCCCACCTACTCTGGAGGCTAAGGCAAGAGAATTGCTTGAACCCAGGAGGTGGAGGTTGCAGTGAGCCAAGATCATGCCACTGCACTCCAGCCTAGCGACAGAGTGAGACTCTGTCTCAAAAAACCAAACCAAACAAAACAAAACAGTGGTTCCTTGAGATGGAGTCTACCCCGGTGGAGCTCCTGTGAACACTGTTGAAATCAAAATGAAGGATTTAGAATATTACATAAACTTAGTTGATAAAGCAGCATCAGGGTTTGAGAGGATTGACTCCAATTTTTAAAGACGTTTTACTGTAGGTAAAATTCTATCAAAACAGCATTGCATGCTATAGAAAAATCTTTCATGAAGGAAAGAGTCAATCAACATGGAAAACTTTATATTCTTGCTTTAAAAAGTATCAACAGCCACTTCAACCTTCAGCAACCACTATCCTGGTCAATCAGCAACCATCAACATAGAGACAAGAGCCTCCACCAGCAAGATTACCACCAATTGAAGGCTCAGATGATTGTTAGCATTTTTTAAAAATAAAATATTTTAAAATTACATTGTTTTCTTAGACATAATATTGCACATTTCATGGACTACAGTGTAGTGTAACCATACTTTTATATGAACTGGAAACCAACAAAAATGTATGACTCACTTTATGGTAAAATTTACTTTATTGTGGTGGTCTGGAACTGAATCCTCAATATCTCTGAGGTTATGCCTGTATTCCCTTATTGAATCTTTGCAGCAATCCTATGAAATAGGTGTTATTATTATTAACCCCGCTGACAACCGGAAAAAAAGAAAAAAGAAAAAAACCCAGGCCAGAGAAAGGAAGACTTATGTAAAACCACACAGCCAATAAGCGACGAAGCCAAAGTTTTAATCCTGGCAGCTAGATTCTTTGGCCCATGAACTTGTCTCACCATTGGAGGATTGGGCTCATGAATGGGAGAATGCAGTGAAGCACCCACCCCAGTGCTTGGTATTTAGTTAGTATTCACTCACCAGTGGCTGATGTTGTTGCTGCTGCTGCTGCTGTTGCCATTTTTATTGTTGCTGTTCTTGCTGCTATTGCTGTTCTTATTATTGCTACTGCTGCTCTCGTTTTTGCTGTTGTTGTTGCTATTGTACTTGTTCCTACTGCTGTTGCTGTTATTGCTGCTGTTGCTACTACTGCGACTGTTACTACTGCTATTGCTGCTGCTGCTGCTGTTACTGCTGGTGTTCGTACTGCTGATGTTGCTGCTGCTTCTGTTGCTATTGCTGTGGCTATTGTTGCTGCTGGTGCTGTTGTTGATTGTGATGCTGTTGCTATTGTTGCTGATGCTTCCATTGTTATTGCTGCTGCTGTTATTGCTACTGCTGCTACTGCTGCTGTTACTGTTGCCTCTGATAGTGTTGTGGCTGCTGCTATTGCCACTACTGTTACTGTTGCTGCTGCTACTATTGCTGCTGTTGTTTTTGTCGCTGCTGTTGCTGCTGTTGTTGCTTTTGTCATTGTTGCAGCTACTGTTGTTGCTGCTCTTGCTGCTGCTGCTGTTGCTGATGTTGTTGCTGCTTTTGCTGACACTGCTGTTGCTGCTCTTATAATTATTGCTGCTGCTATTGCTGAGGTTGTTGCTTTTGTTATTGTTGCTGCTGCTACTGTTGCTGACATTGTTGTTGCTGCTGCTGTCGCTGCTACTGCTATTGTTGCTGCTTCTGTTGCTATTGCTGCTGTTTATGATGCTGTTGCCATTGCTGTTGCTGCTGTTGATTATGATGCTGTTGCTATTGCTGTTGCTGCTGTTGATTATGATGATGTTGCTATTGCTGTTGCTGCTATTGCTGAAATTGTTGCTGCTATTGTTGTTAATGCTGTTGTCATTGCTACTACTATGGCTGCTGCTGCTGTTGTTGCCACTATTGCTACTGCAGCTGCTGATGTTGCTGCTACTGTTACTATCGTGGTTGCTGCTACTATTGCTGCTATTTTTGCCTTTGTTGTTGCTGCTGCTATTGTTACTGCTTCTGTTGTTATTGCCATTGTTGATTATGATGCTGTTACTGTTGCTGTCACTGCTGCTGCTACTGTTGCTGACGTTGTCATTGCTGCTATTGTTACTGCTGTTGCTTCTGTTGCTGTTATGATTGCTGCTGCTATTGCTGTTGTTTCTATTGTTGCTTTTATTGTTGTTGCTGCTCTTGCTGCTGTTGTAGCTGCTATTGTAATTATTGCTGCTGCTCTTATTACTGCTATTTCTGTTGCTACTGCTGCTGTTGCTGTTGCTGTTAGTTGTGATGCTATTGCTGTTGCTGATGCTTCTATTGCTATTGCTGTTACTCTTGTTGATGCTGTTGCTATTGTTGCTTTTGTTATTGTTGCTCTTGCTGCTGATGCTGCTACTGCTACTGTTGCTGTTGTTGTTGCTGTTGCTGCTACTGTTACTATTGCTACTGCTGCTACTATTGCTTCTGGTGCTGCTACTGTTTTTGCTGCTATTGTAACTATTGCTGCTGCTGTTATTACTGCTACTTCTGTTGCTGCTACTTCTGCTGTTATTGTTGCTACTTCTGCTGTTGCTACTGCTGCTTTTGCTATTTCTGTGGCTATTGTTGCTGCTGTTCTTGCTCTTAATTGTGATGTTGCTTCTGTGGCTATTGTTGCTGCTGTTCTTGCTCTTAATTGTGATGTTGCTTCTGTGGCTATTGTTGCTGCTGTTGCTACAATTGTTGCTGCTATTGTTGCTTTTGCTATTGTTACCATTGCTGTTGTTTTTGTTATTGTTGCTGATGCTGTTGCTATTGCTGTTGCTGCTGATGTTGTTACTGTTGCTATTGCTATTGCTGATACTATTGTTGCTGATGCTATCACTGATGTGGTTACTGTTGCTATTGCTGTTACTACTGATGCTGCTACTGTTGCTATTGCTGCTGCTGCTGGTGATATTACTGTTGTCATACCTGTTGCTGCTACTGTTACTGTTGCTGTTGCTATTACTATTGCTGCTGTTGTTGCTTTTGCTGTTGTTACTGCTGCTGTTGTTGCTGATACTTCTGTTGCTATTGCTGTTGCTGCTGTTGCTTCTATTGCTGCTGTTGTTGCTGCTACTGTTGTTGCTATTGTTGCTGTTCTTGTTCCTGTTGCTGCTTCTATTGCTGCTATTACTACTGTTGTTGTTTCTGCTGCTGCAGTTGTTATCGTTGTTGGCATAGAGACCACAGGAGCTCAACTGACTTGATTGTACCCCTTCATTTGGAGCTTTAGTGACTTCCAAAACCATAGGGTGATTTAGGTAAGCTTTTGCCATCCCTCGTCTTAGATTGAATTGGTCCAGAAATTGAGACAAGAGTAACCAACTCCAGGTGGGGGAAATTCTGTGGGATGCCGGGTGGCTGGGAGCAGCCCACACCAGATTCAATATTGCTATAAACAGGAACAGGTTCAAAGGGCACAGCTGGGAACAACAAAATGAAGAAAGCTGCATTTCTACAATGGATATCAGCAATGTCCTGATATTCACAAAGACAAGATGATTAACTTGCAATTCCAACAAATGTTTTAATTGCATTCTTCATTTATTGAGCTGTTGAAAAGTAAATACACTTTGAGAAAATAATTTTTCAAATTCTATTTGTAAGACTAATGATAACAATATCTAAATTTTGCAGTCTTCATCATTAATTGATATAAGATTTGTTTAGTCTTTACCCACATTCTCTATTACAGAGAAAGGTGAACACCCTAAAAAGGAACTTATTTAGGCTAGTTCCAATTCAATAAGAGAATTTTAGGAACAGCCTTGTCCACATGAGCTATCAACAAGTTCTGTCCATTTTCTTTGTGAGAACCACCACTCAGAACACATTGCAAGACTAATTCTGAACAAAGCTTATCATCATTTGTTGTTTCTCTTATTTTTACCCACTTTATTTTGGTTTTCAGCCTCCTCATGATTTCTTTCTCCCCTCCCCACTTTTATTTCTTATTGCAGACCAAGAAAAAATAAAGAAAAGATGATTTACCTCCAAGTTCAGGAACTAGACATTCCATTGAACTAAGAAGAGAGACTATCACTCCTGCTATGACTTCACTTTGATGACAGCAAGATCAAAAGCAGAAATTTCTGCACTCATCTCAAAGCCCATACAACTCCAACCAACTTACCCTTGAGCCTTGTCAACCTAGATCTATAGCCAGTGGAGGCTATTGTACCACTGTGGAAAAGTATACCTATGGGACCAGATCCTGCCAAGTTCTTCCAGCTCACTCTATTCTCAGCATTCCTGGGACATTGGATATTGGTTTTCCAGAGGGTTCTTTTTTTTTCCATCCTTGTATTTTTTAAAATTTGATTCTTTTCTCTACAATGCTATCTAACCAGAATACATAGGGGAACTGTGGTCCAGGGAAATCAAAATAGAAAAAAAAACTGAAAAACAGTAAAATTGGAAGAGGAGCGTCTATTTTCTTAAAGAAATAAAACATCCAAAACATATAAAGTTGTCCAGAATGTATGTCAAGAACTTTAGATAGCCCTTTCAGTAACACAGGTGAAGACATTTTTTAAAATACATTGATTATTATATGGATTAGACTTAAAGTGAATCTCAAATAAAAGAATCAGGAATACAACTTGAGTAATCATGAAGTCCTTCCATAGTTAGACTGGATAAGCATGAACATGTGTTTTCTACAAAAGATCCTGAGTTCAATAAAAAATGTTGTTAATATTATAAAACCATTATCATTTTTTATTCTGGGAAAAATGTCTCAATTTGTAGATTTTAAAATACATGTTAATATTTTATAAAAGTAATATTATAAATATATTTTAAAAGCTAAATATTATAAGACTTATAATGGAAAACAAAATTTTCTTGCCCTATTTCACCTCTACCAATTCCTCAGAGAAATTTTCAACTATTTTAGGTGAATTTTGCCAAGATTTCTCTCCACATATCTAAATAACTTCTTTATATTGACATTTCTTTATTTTTCTATATGGTTTTTAATATAGAAGATAAAAATGTAGCTCTCTTCATCTCTCCCTTTTCTCAACACACAGTTTTTCTGGTCCCTTTGAACTTTATCACATTTTTATTAAATCAACTAGTGAACGTTCACATCATTATGGCTATTAACACTGAGTCACATAGTATACTATGATTAGTACACTAATCACAGTGTACTTTCTTTCTTTTACAGTACCTCACTTTTCCTGAACACTGATTTTTGTTGCTTTGTTTTCTACATATTCATCATTATTTTTTTTCCAAACTGCCTGACAGAATAATAGCTCTCCCTCAATGTATTCAAATACATCATGTATTGGTTTATCTTCTTTTCTTTTGTCCTGAGAGACTTCCCACCTGGATCCCCCAACCGTCCTGCTCTACTTTGGCATGGTGGATCTCTAGGTCTGCAGGATTGTTGCCCTGGGCTCTCTTTCCCCACCTTCTTGAGCATTTCTTTTGTCTCTGTTCTGTGTGATCTCTTGTCTCCTGGATGCTATCCCTTTCTTGGCTTTTGTCACATTTTAAAGAAGCATATCTTCCAATAGCTTCCTGGAAAAGCATGCATACATATCCTTCCACATTTTATTCTGTGCCATCAAGTGTTGAAACTTGCAAATGACATTTCTCAGACCCTTCCCCTGGCTTCCTATACAGCTCTACCAGTGGGTCACACTGGCTAGTGATGAGAAGAAAGGAGCAAGAGAGAAGAGAAACATTGATATTATGGGCTGTAGAATTGCATTATAGGCTGAATTCATTCCCTCATCAGATCTCTTAAACAAAAGCTACACAATGGGTAGGAAGGAAGGAATCTCAGAAGTGAAATGGAGACACTGAGTGAATCTGAAAATCTTGAACTCTCATGATATGATTTGGCTGTGTGTCCCCACCAAAATCTCACCTTGAATTATAATAATCCTCATGTGTCGTGGGAGGGACCCAATGCAATGTAATTCAATCATGGGAGCAGGTTTTTCCCATGCTGTTCGCATGATAGTAAGTCTCATGATATCTGATGGTTTTATAATGGGGAATTTCCCTTCACATGCTGAGACTCCTCTTGCCTGCTGCCATGTAAGATGTGCCTTTGCTTCTCCTTTGCCTTCCACCATGATTGTGAGGCCTCCCCAGCCATGTGGAGCTGTGAGTCAAACCTCTTTCCTTTACAAATTACCCAGTTGGGAGTATGTCTTTATTAGTAGCATGAGAACAGAATAATAAAGTAAATCTGTACCAGTGTCAACAAAAACTATCAAACTCTATAAAATATTTGAAGAGATTATTCTGAGCCAAATATGAGTGACCATGGCCCATGACAGCCCTCAGGAGGTCCTGAGAACATGTGTCCACGGTGGTCGGGGTGTAGCTTGGCTTTATACATTTTAGAGAAGAGTGAGACATCAATCAAATACATTTAAGGAATATATTGGTTTGGTCCAGAAAGGCAGGACAACTCAAAGTGAGGAAGGCCAGGGGGTGAGGATGCTTCCAAACTATAGATGAAGTTAAACATTTTCTGGTTGATAATTGGTTGGGTTTGTATAAAGACCTGGGATTGATAGGGAATGTTCAGATTAAGATAAAGATTGTAGAAACCAAAGTTCTTTTGAAGTCTTATAGTGGCTGCCCTTAGATACAATAGATGACAAATGTTTCCTGTTCAGATCTTAGTTAATCTCTTTAGGATTGGGAGGGTCTGAAAGAAAAATATCTAGCTATGTTAATAGAGATTGTTTACGGATGCAAATTTTCTTCCTCAAAGAACAGCTTTGCAGGCTCATTTCAAAATATGGCAAAGAAACATGTTTTGGGGTAAAATATTTATTTTTATTTTCTTCCTTGCTTTGTAATGTTATTCCAGAGTCAGGATGGAAAGTAAGTCATGATATATAGGGTTAAATAAAACTCATCTGGTGAAAATTTATGATTTGTATGCCATAACTCCCCTGGCCCCTTAGATAAGTATTTGGGTAAGATTAAAAAAAAAAAATCATACTTTAGTCCTCACCAGGTAGTGGAGTGCTGCTGTAAAGATATCTGAAAATGTGGAAGCAACTGTGTAACTAGGTAACAGGCAGAGATCGGAATCGTTTGGAGGAATCAGAAGACAGGAAGATGTGGGACACGTTGGAACTTCCTAGATACTTGTTGAATAGCTTTGGCCAAACTATTGATAGTGATATGGGCAATGAAGTCCAGACTCAGTCGGTCTCAGATGGAGATGAGAAACTTGGGAACTGGAGCAGAGGTGACTCTTGTTGTGCTTTAGCAAAGAGACTGGTGACATTTTGCCCCTGCCATAGAGATCTGTGGGACTTGGAGCTTAAGAGAGATGATTTGGGGCATCAGGTGAAAGAAATTTCTAAGCAGCAAAGCATTCAAGAAGTGAATTGGGTGCTGCTGAAAGCATTCCATTTTATTTATTCACAAAGATATGGTTTGGAATTGGAACTTATGTTTAAAAGTGAAGCAGAGCATAAAAGTTAGGAAAATTTGCAATATAAAAGAAAAACTTATTTGATGAGGATAAATCCAAGCCACTGTGGAAATTTGCATAAGTAACTGAGAACCAAATGTTAATCCCCAAGGCAATTAGGAAAATGTCTTTAGGGGATGTCAGAGACCTTTGTGGAAGCCCCTCTCATCAAGGACCTGGAGCCATAGGAGGAAAAAATGGTTTCATGGACCAGGCTCAGGGGCCCCATACTCTGTGCAGCCTAGGGACTTGGTTCCCTGCACGCCCGCCACTCCAGCTGTGGCCAAAATGAGCCAAGTTATAGCTCAGGCCATGGCTTCAGAGGGTGCAAGCCCCAATCCTTGGCAGCTTTCATTTGGTGTTGAGCCTGCAGGTGACCAGAAGTCAAGAATTGAGGTCTGGGAACCTCCACCTAGATTTCAGAGGATGTATGAAAATGCTTGGATGTCCAGGTAGAAGTTGCTACAGGGGTGGGGCCTTCATGGAGAATCTCTGTTAGGGCAGTGTGGAAGGGGAATGTGGAGTTGGAGCCACCACACAGAGTACCCACTGGGGCACTGCCTAGTGGAACTTTGAGAAGAGGGCCACTGTCCTCCAGACCCCAGAATAGTAGATCCACCAACAGCTTGCACCATATGCCTAGAAAAGCTGTAGACACTCAACACCAGCCTGTGGAAGTAGGAAGGAGGGGGGCTGTACTCTGCAAAGCCACAGAGGTGGAACTGCTCAAGGCTGTGGGAGCCCACCTCTTGTATCACCATGAAAGTGAGACATGGAGTCACAGGAAATTATTTCAGAACTTTAATTCTTAAAAAAAAAAAAAAAAAAAAAAAAGACTACTCCACTGGATTTTGACTTGCATGGGGCCTGTTGCCCCTTTGTTTTTGGCCAATTTCTCTCATTTGGAATGGGTGTATTTACCCAATGCCTGTACCCCCTTGTATGAAGTAACTAACTTTCTTTTGATTTTACAGGTTCATAGGAGGAAGGGTCCTGCCTTGTCTCAGATAAGACTTTGGACTGTGGACTTTTGAGTTAATGCTGTAATGAATTAAGACTTTGGGGGACTGTTGGGAAGGCATGATTGTTTTTGAAATATGAGGACATGAGATTTGGGAGGGACCAGGGGTGGAATGACATGGTTTGGCTCTGGTATTCCCACCCAAATCTCACCTCAAATTGTAATAATTCCCATGTGTCAAGGGTAGGGCCAGGTGGAGATAATTGAATCATGGGGGCAGTTTCCACTGTTCTCATGGTGGTGAGTAAGTCTCATGAGATCTGATGATTTTATAAATGGGAGTTCCTGTGCACAGGCTCTCTTGGCTACTGCCATGTAAGATATGTCTTTGCTCCTTCTTTATTAGCAGTGTGAAAACAGACTAATACATCCCAAGCCCTGTGAACCTCTTTTGCCAAAAGATGCAACCTCTCTTTTCCTTTCTGAGAGAAAGAAGCTTCCCTTACTTGAGCACTTATAATCATCTCATCTGAGGTGGCTGCCTTGAGAGGGAATGCTGGCACTTCTTAAGACCTCTCCCACCCATTATTGTCCCCAGAGTAGATTCCCATGTACATCTCAAGAGAAGTCAAATGATTCCAGTCTAGGAAAGAGATAGCTTAACTATCAAAAGAATTTCAAAATTTTTAAACTTACATTGGCAGAAGTCAGGGAGAAGATTTAGGAACAAATTGTAATGATGCTAGACCCAGGAGGGTGAACATAATGTTGGAGCAAGTCAAATTTATTGATATGAGTTCCCTAATGCAAGATTCTAGATTTAATGTGCTAGCTGAACCATTGGCCACTAGTCCCAGTAGTTTGCAGACCAACAACTTTAGAAAAGATGTAAGGGAATGTTTGCATAATTTATAATAAGGAAAGACTTCTTAGTTAAGAATAAAATCCAGGAGATTTAAAAGATTGATCCATTTCGCTACACAAAACGAGACTAAATTAAATGAAGCTAGGTGAGTAACACACACGCACCATCATACACACCAAAAACAAATGTAATGGATGAGTGACAGATTTGGAAAAACATTTCAGCATATAAAAAATATCCAAAGGACTGTTGTCTAATACAAATAAGGAGCTACTAAAAATCAATAAGAAACAGACAGTAAGGGAAAAAATGATCCAAGAATACAAATATTTATAGCAGATAACATAAAAATGGTCAATTAAGTTATGAGAAAGATGTGTATCCTTATTGCTAATCAGAAAAATACAAATTAAAATAACAATGAAATAGTTTTCACTCATCAGATTAATTTTTTAAATTAATAAAATTGAAAATATTGGGTGTGGCAAGGGTGTAAATAAACTTTCATAATTGCTGGTAGAAGTATTGCCTTCCTGTAATAATTGCCTTCCTGTAAGAAGGCATTTTGGCAGTGTCTGTTATTATTGCAAATGGGCATTTCTGTGACCCAACAATTTTGCTCCTATGTATCTATCTTAGAAAAATACAATAGCAAATACAGAGGCATTTCAGAGATATTCATTGCATCATTTATTGATGACAGCAAAAATTAGAAATAACCAAAGCATAAATATGAGGAATGCTTAGATAATGGTATATTTACTCCTCAGTTAAGGAGGAAAGAAAAAGCTTTATAGATGCTCCATAGAAAGACCTCCAAGGCAAAGGGCAAAGGCAGGTTTTAGAACAACAGTGTGGGAAAGAAAGGATGCACACTCACTGATGGCCTATGAAGAGGGGATCTAGGACTGGGCCGTGGGCAAGGAGACATTTTAGATTTTCCTGTAATTTTTGTATTTTTCTGTGTGCGTATTTATGTCATATGTTCACATCACTTTAAAACATAAATTATTAACTCTGGAAAATGATTTGGTAGTTTCTCAAACTAAATATGCACTTATCATATGACCTACCAGTTGCACTCCTGAGCATTTATCTCAGTGATGAAAACTTATGTCCACACAAATCCTATACACAATTGTTCACAACAGCATCATCTGTAATGGTTAAAAACTGGAAATGACCAAAATGATCCTCTATAGGTGAATGGTTTAACAAAGTGTTGTATATCCATGCCAAGCAATACTACTTATCAAGAAAAAAGAACAAACTATCAATGCACACACAACTAGCATGGATCTCAAGGGCATTATGCTGAGTGATAAAAGCCAATCTGGAAAGATCATTTTTGAGATAGAAAACAGATTGGTGGCTGATTATGGTAGTGGTTACATAAATCTACACGTGATAAAACAACATAGAACTATATACTCACATACTGCACAAATGACAGTTTCTTGGTTTTGATATTGTACTATAATTAAAGAAGCTGTAATCACCAGGAGACTAGGTAAAGGACACCCAGGATCTCTCTGTAATATCTCTGCAACTTCCTATAAACCCATAATTGTTTCAAAATAAAAATTAAAAAAAAATAACATGCAATATTTCTAAAAAATTAAATGCTATGAGAGCCTAGAAGAGACCATTTCTTTATAGCAATGTGTCTTAAAGTTATAAATTATGATACCTTTGAAATCTGAAAAAAATATATAGTTCCTTTTTCTAGAAAAATACATAACCAAAATTTATACAAATGTTCACAGACTTTATTGATATCTTACCCAGTTATGAACCCTTGCTGTAGACATAGAAGTAGGCAAATTAAGTCCACAGGCCAAATTCCAGTCCACCACCTGTTTTTTTTAAATAAAGTTTTATTGGCACACAGCCACTCCCATTCATATACTGTTATCTATGGCTGCTTTCAATAACTCAGCCTTAGAACTGAGTTATTGCCACAGAGACTCTCTGGCCCACAAACCTTAAAATATTTACTATTCAGTCCTTTACAGAAAGCTTGCCAACTCCCAGGTAATATTCCCTCTCTATAACCTGAAGAAACATTGGCATAAAAAAAAACTGAACAGAGAAGGCGGTGCCTTTAACATTCTAAAACCTGCATCTCTTTTTCTGTGTGCCTGGAATTAAACATCATTTTTTGTAGGCAGACAAGTAGCCAGGTGGCAGTTTGGAAAGAAAAATAAAAATGAACATTCCTGGAATGTGGGCTGTGATCAGTACTCTGTGGATGTGACCTGGGAGGTTTCTCCCCATGTCCCTGTGATAAGGCTGTGCTACCCATCTCCCTGGGACCCAGGGCTAGGGTGTGCTCAGGGTGTGAAATTCCCAGCAGCCCCCTTGCTCTTGAGATCTGGGAGGTAATTTACAAATGAATGGAAGGTGAACAGACAACTCAGGACTAGCTCAGGAGACTCCCTTGGGTCCAATGCCCATTTATCAAAAACAATATTATTTGAATGTAACCTAAAATTTTTTTAAAGGCATAATTATTTGCCTTTGACAAGGCACACAGATTTTTTTAAGTATAAGTCTTCTGGTAAGAGTTCCATGTGCTCTTTCTTGCATATACCACATTCGTAATTCATTGTTTATAATTTGCAATTTTGGTTTCTTTAAAGTAGAGCTAGAACTCAAAACATTTTGCAACATTTTGAATCTCGAATTTGAGATTTTTACAGCATTTTTTATTTTTACATTCGATTCATTCACATTTAATTACATGATATTTTTAGTGATTCATATTTATTAAATATTAAGAAAGCATTTAATTTACATTAGGTATAATAAAAATGTAACTCACTTTCACATTCATATTTCATCAGGTTACATAAGTAATAAAGTTGAGCAATTTCAACACCAAGTTAATGAGAAAAAAACACATCTGGGAACAAATGCAACCTACTCTTGGTCAGCCTGTAACTCAACTGGTATGTGGGTGACTGAGCACTCTAGACTGTGACCATCTAGCAGGAGGTGTGGGCTGGTCAGCTGCTTTTGCAGGGCAGGGGTGGTCCTGCCAGTTGACTAAGTAGAAACTGGCTTCATGAGTTTCTTCTAAGCCCAATGCTGATACTTTAAACAAAACATACAACTGTTTTTATTTTCCTCACACAAGCCTCATTGAAGAGAGCCATGTATGTGAAACACCATCCTGATGAAACCCCAAGAATAAAACTCTTCCCTTTCCCTGTTTGGCAAGTCTTAGCACAAGATCCATGATTAGCAAGGATTCTAAAACAAGGACTCAGATCAGCCTGAGTGGCCTCCATTAAGTTCTGGAATCAAAAGCAACTTGGCAAAGACATCTTTTCCAAAACAGTTTGACTCCACTTTATATCATCAGACAAATGAGTCTTGGACTCAAGTTGACATTCTGATGTCCTTGGCAACAATTCTTCGAGGCAGGAAGATGTGGAATAAGGCTGTCTTTGTTCATTTCCTCTCCAACGGCTGGAATTTTCAAGTTTCTGTGACATCGATGTTGCCTCAGTCTATACCTTCCCCGGCTAGTCTAGAATATCATAAATCTTGTGCCACGAATGCTTTTCCTCAATCACAGAGCACACAAGGCGACCCTTTCCACAAAGACTGGTCCTAGCAAAACTGAGGTATCCATCTCCCAGTTTCCCTTGTTCCCGGGAAGCTCTGCCTGCTTCCTATCTGGTCCATAGCTCACAGGCCCAGCTAGTCCATAGCCCTTTTCCTGTGACACCAAGCAACCTCCCCAAGCTTGTCATCAAAAGATGCAGGCACCACCACCTGGAATCTGAGGACTCCACCACTGAGTGCGGCGTGGGAGTCTAGGATGCTATCCTGTAAACTAACCTGGCCGTGTTGTGAAACCGAAAGTCACGGTCCAGAGAGCCCTTGGGCCTTAAATCATTTGAAGCACTTGTGGGCCCAGAGGTTCTTAAAAAGCAGTGACTCTCCACACCAGGCACCCACTGTGATTCTCACATCAATGACTTGAGCCCTGAACTCTCTTCCCGGCTCCAGGCATTGCCACTTAGCTGTCCTGAGGGTTTCCTGTGGACACTACTTCCCAATGGAATATTACTGCAGATGTTTAAAATACATACTATCTTTAGATCTTGATAAGAAGAATTCTGAAAAATTCCATATCCCTATGTTGCTTGCCCATTTTCTAAGCCATCTCTCATCTCCAGGAAGGTTGTAAGCTGCTTACCCAAAAAAGAGATGTCCAGTGACTATTTTTATGTCAGACTCAGAGACACCAGGAGCTGTGAAGCACAGCTGCTGACCGCCTGGAGCGCACAGCTGCTTGAGACCACAATTCCAAGTCAATAAATTACAGTGCTGTCACCAGAACTGCACTGTGTGAGCAGTGTCACTAGAACATCAGACTACAGCCATAGCACAGTGGCAAGAGTTGGTGTTGGCCTTTTCTATTCAGCAATCCTTGATGGTGGAATAGTAACCCCAGCATTGCACTAGGCACTGCAACAAGATGTGCAAGACGAATATGGCTTTTGTTTTCACAGAGGGGGGACAGAGGCAAGGAACTGGACAGTAACAGCAATGTGCACTGGGAACAGGAAGAAAGAGCCTTGGGCTCTCAGAGTCAGAGCTCAGTCCTGCCTGCTGAGTGGGGACACATTTCCCCAGGGAGTTGACATTTACCTGCAATACTAGAAATCAACAAGCTTTTCCAGGCAGAGGAGAAAGCATGTTCCCTACAGAGATAACAAGCACTGGAGAATGTCACCAGGACAGGTTTGGGGGAATACTGTTGTGGCTGAGGGACAGGGTACATGCCGGAGGTGGGGAACAGAAGGTGGAAAGGAGGTAGGCAAGCCAAAACTGCACAGCCTTGGCACTGTGGGAATAGAGGTGGGGAGGGAAGAAGGAGTAACAGGAGGTGGGGTGGGTGGAGAGAAGTAAATAGATGAGAAACAGATCTAAGGACGAAAAAAAAATGATGTGATTAGAGTGGGGCAAGAGGTCAAATGAGGAATTTAAGACAAGTCTAGTGATGAGAATGATTCCATAACAATCTAACAGAAACAAACAAACTGGAAACTACCCTAAATGTTCAGCAAATATCTGGAGGTCTACATGTTCTGAGATCATTTGTATCACAGAGCACGATACAGTAACTTTGGTATAGAAAATAATCAGAAAGCATAAAATAGGTTCAAGTACTGCTATAGTTTGGATGTGTGTCCCCTGTAAATCTCACATTGAAATATACCCCTCACTGTTGGAGGTGGGGCCTGGTGGGAGTGACTGGACCATGGGGGCAGATTTCTCGTGAATGATTTAGCACCATCCGCTTGGTGCTGTCCTCACCTTAATGAGTGAGTTCTCGTGAGATCTTGTCATTTAAAAGTGTGTGGCACCTCCCCTCCTTGCTCTCTTGCTCTTACTTTTGCCATGTGACATGCTCACTCCCCCTTCACCTTCCACCATGAGTGTAAGCTCCCTGAGGCCTCCCTAGAAGCAGATGTTGCTATGCTTCCTGTATAGCCTGCAGAACCATGAGCCAATTAAACTTCTTTTCTTTATAAATTAACCAATCTTAAGTATTTCTTTTAGCAATGCAAGAACAGACTAATAAGTACATTAAAGTACTCTTTCAAAAAGCAAGAAAGATATAAGACATCTTGGAAACAGTTTCATCCAAAATGGTTAAAATGGAAATGGAGGTAAGATTTCAGGTACAGGCAATTTTTAGTTGTCTTCTTTATAATTTTTTCATTTTCCCAATTTTCTTTAGAATTTTCCCAATTTTCTTTAGAGTGTGTATTTCCTCAAAATATTTGTTAGGTAGCATCTGATGCATACAAAAGCATATATGTGACACATAGGCCACCAATAACTCTTTTTTTCCTTAACTCATCTCTCACCGAGCCCCGACATCACACCAAAGGGAACACTCTTCCAATTTTGCCTATATTATGCTCTTGCTTTTTATTCTTATCATGCACACACACAAGCATGCACTTTCATGTGTATGTATGTATCACTAAATGAAATATATTTTAGTTTTACTTCACTTTTTAAGCAGTTTTATTAAGGTATAATTCACATAAAATAATTCAATATATCTATTTAAAGTATACACTTTGATAAGTTGTGGCATTATATACTCGTAAAATCGTCACAATAATCGAGATAATGAATTAATATCCATCATCCCCAAAAGGTTCTGAATGCCCTTGGTAATCCTACTCACACCTCCCATTGTCCCCCTCAGGAAACCACTGATCAGCTTTATTTCAGTGTAAACTAATTTGCAATTTTCTAGAAAATGAAATTAAACCAGTCAAACTTTCTTATCACTCAGCATCATTATTTTGAGATTTGTCATGTATGTTTTTGCATATATCAATGGTTCCTCCCTTTCTGTTGCTAAATAAACATGTTTTTGAAATTTATAAAAATAATGCATTGTATTATAGTCTTCTCTGAAGTGCCTTTTTACTCACTCTTATGGGACAAAGGTGGTTTATTTAGGAAGTCACCACAGGAACCAGGAGTGAGAGAGCAGGGAAAGTGAGAGAGGGAAGGGAGAGGAACTCAGTGAAGGGCATTCATCATGGTCACTAGTGAGAGAATTCTGCCATGAGAAGCAGACAGGACACATTCTGGATTGTCTATTTAAAGCGTGAGAATAGGAGGTTACAATGTTATCCACCAGCCCCAGTTCTGCTCCCGAGGCCGAACACTGGCCGTGTTTCATATGTATCGTTGCAGAGCGCACTAGTTACTCATTACATTAACGTAGGACGTTTCACTGTGGCACCAGCACGTGATTCTTTTAAGTACATCTATATCTCCACTCTTCTACTGATTGAAATTGAAGTTGTTTTCACTTTGGGGGCTTTACAAACAATGCAGTTCTAAACATTCTTGGATGTCCCAGGGCTTGTCTACAAATTTCTATAGAGCACACAGTTAGAGATAGAATTTACTTAATCAAAAGATGTGGAAATGTTCACCATTATAATAGAATTCTCAATTATTTTTTTAAAGTGTATCAACTTATACTCCCATCTGCAGTGTCAAAAATGTCCTGTCAATTTACACCTTCACTAATGTTTGGTATTATTGTACCTTTATATTTTCATATTTCTTACTTTTTACCAATTAGTGAATATGACATTTTAAATCTCATCATGACCTTAATTTGCATTTCCTTGATTACAAAGGAGGTTGCGCATCTTTTCATGTGCATATTTGCCATTTGTGTTCTCTTTTCTGTGAAATGCATCCTGAATCTGGATGTCCATCTCTCTCTCAAGACTTGGGAATTTTTCAGTGGTGAAGAATCCTTTTAGTTTTTATTCATTCTTAAAGATACTATTTATTCTTCATTTCTGAAGAATAGCTTTGCTGGGTAGAATAGTCTAGGTTGGCAATTTTTTTTTAATTTTCTTTCAGCACTTTGGATACATCATCCCATTCTTTCCTGGCCTGTAAGATTTCTGCCAAGAAATCTACTGTTAGTCTAATGTTATTCCCTTACATATAATTTGACACTTTTGCTCTTTTTAGAATTCTTTCTATGTCTTTACATTTTACCAATTTGAATATAGTGAGCCTGGGAGAGGACTTATTTGGGTTGAATGTTTAGGGTTCTTTGGGCATCCTGAATCTGAATGTCCATCTTTCTCTTAAGACTTGGGAATTTTTCAATTATTATTTTATTAAATATGTTTTCTATACTTTTTCTTGTCTCTTCTTCTGGAACACTGTAAGGTGAGTATCTGTTTACTTACTGGTGTCCCATAAAACCTATAGATTTTCTTCATTCCTTTTTACTCTTTATTATTATTTTTTGTCTGCCTGTGATATTTTTTAAAAGCTGTCTTGAAGTTCAGAAATTCTTTTTTCTGTTTGGCCTAGTGTGTTGTTGAAGCTTGTATTTCTTAATTAATTCACTGTGTTCTTTTGGCTCTAGAATTTCTGTTTGGTTCTTTGTTATAATTTCTGTGTCTTTGTTGAATTTCTCTTTTAAATAATAAATTGTTTTCTTAGTTTTGTAGAATTGTCTGTGTTCACTTGTATCTCACTGTGTTTCCTTAAGATTCTTATTTTGAGTTTTATTTCTGGCATCTTGTATATCTCCTTATGATTAGGGTCTGTTACTGGATAATCATTGTGTTCTTTTGGAGGTGTCATATTTCTTTGTTTTTTTTGTGTCTGATGTATACCTACACCGATATCTGTGCATCTGGCAGAAAATTCACCTCTTCCAATTTTATGGAGTGGGTGTTTTAGAAAAAGCCTTATTCATATGGGTGGGTGTTGGGGTGTCAATATGGTGGAGTGCATTGGCTTTGGTTCTAGGTGGACACAATAGTGTTTTTTATATGTAGTTTCTTCAGTATAATCCACACTCGTGATGTTTATGAGAGTCTCAGCGGCCTCAGCTATGAGCATTTGTGTTGGCAGTGGTGCAACTTTGCCAGGTGTGGGCTCACTGAGCTGTTTCTCAGGTTGAGGGTGTGTGCATGGACACAGTGTGTCAGCCAACTTGGGTCAGCCTGCTGGGGTTGGGGCCACGGAGATGTTATTCTGGCTGGAGGCACAGGCATGTGCTTTCTCAGCCTGCCTGGAGGTATCTACCAGGAGTGGCCCATGAAGCTGTTTCTCAGGACCAGGGTACAGGTGCCAGTCTGCTCAAGTGGCCTGGGGGTGTGTCTGCCAGTGGCAACCAGCAAGACTGTTACTCAGGCTCTGCTTGTGGGCACAGGGACTTTGGACAGGCCAGGAACTGCCTGTGTTATTTCTCAGGCTCTGGGTGTGGGCATGTAGACAGCTTAGGGACATGCCAGCTGCTCATGGCTTGAGGACCTTACCTGCTTGGGGGAAGGCACATAGAAGTTTGACTGGCTCAAAGGCAAGTTTGCCTTGGGTGGGACTGCCAGATTGTTTCTGTGGCTGGAAGTGGAGGTCACAGAGATTAGTTTCCCTGCTGTGCAGGACTAGAGTCACAGCTGATCCTGGGCCCAGGATCTGCACGGCTGGAGTGTGGTGTTCAGCCATCTGGATGTGCTCGGTGGAATGAAGACAAAGCCCCAGGGCTAGAAAAGCACCATGGCTGCTGGCGGCCAGAGTAGAATGCACTCAAGAGGTAGTGTCACGCTAAAGTAACTTCATGGGGTGGGTGGGAGGTGGGGAGTGCACACTTTGCACTTCTAATCGGGAGCAACACAACTGTGTGAATTTCTGGAGCTCTCCAAACTGGGCTCAGGGCTTGCAAGGACTATGGGATTCTTCTGTAGTAAGGGCTGTTAGTGTGTGTGATGGCAATGGGGGCTGGTTGGGATCTTCTGCTTTCCTTTTCCCACATTAGGAAGTCCCTCCAGACTCCTGGCCAGACTAATCTGGGCAGGGGAAGACAAGGCTGCAGAGGTGTCTGTCCACTCCTCACTACACTCAGCACTCTCCCTTTGACCTCCAGTCAAATCTTAGCTGTCTATTCATTGCCTTCATTCTTTCTTGTGTGGAGGATGAGTGCCTGATCTCAAATCATGTATTGCTTGCTGGCTGGGCACGGTGGCTCACGCCTGTAATCCCAACACTTTAGGAGACTGAGGCAGGCAGATCACCTGAGATCAGGCATTTAAAACCAGCCTGACCAACATGGCAAAACCCTATCTCTACTAAAAAATACAAAAATTAGCCGGGTGTGATGATGGGCACCTGTAATCCCAGCTACTCAGGAGGCTGAGGAAGGGAAAATTGCTTGAACCTGGGAGGTGGAGGTTGCAGCAAGCCAAGATCGTGCCACTGCACTCCAGCCTGGACAACAGAGCAAGACTCCATCTCAAAAAAAAAAAAAAATCATGTGTTGCTGTAGTTTCTTCTTTATATGTTCTGGATACTAATTTTATCAGTTATAAATGTTGCAAATATGTTCTTACAGTTGGTGACATGTCTTTTACTATCTTTTTAATGTCCTTAGATGAAAGGAAATTCTTAAGTTTAACACAGCTAAATTTATCTCTTAGATTTGCATGGTAATATCTTGTCTAAGAAACCCTTTACTATACAGAGGCTGCATATGCATAAGCCTCTAAAAGTCTGAAAGATTTGCCTTTCACACACAAGTTGTTAATTTCTCAGGATTTAACTGTCGTGTATGGTAAGAAAACTGTCTCTTCTTTGCCCAGTTATTTGTTACTCTGCCTCTGTCTTAAATTCCGTTTTTATAGAGATAGGTATCAGCTGTTTTTGATCTCTCTTTCCTGTTTTGACTTTCAATCCCTGCATCAGCATGACTCTGTCAATACCTATATCCTTATCATAAGTCTTTACACCTGCTAAAGCAAGTATACTGCTTCTTTCTCGTCCTCTTTCTTCCTCCTCCTTCTTCTGTGTGTTAGCTATTCTTAGGACTTTGCTCTTACATATTAATTTTTCAGATTCCCCTAGAAACTCAAAACCTAGTTGGGATTTTTATTGGAATTGCTTCAAACCTCTAAATCAATATTGAGGGAATTAACATCTTTGTAAAATTAAATATTCCTATTCAAGAGTATCATATGTTTATACATTAAATTAAATCTTCTCTAATATCTTTCAGTAAAGTTTTAAAATTTTCTTCCTTCAAGGGTTGCAAATCTTAGATTTATTGTTAGCTGTCTTTTATTTGTCGTTACTGTTTTAAATTACATATTTATGAAACAATGTTTTTTTGTTGATGCTGCTGGCACATAGAAAGGCAATTTACTTTTGTGTACTTGACTTATTATTCCCAAAACTTTGTAGATTCTTTTTTATTTTCTACACAAACTATTTTTTTTAGAAAAAGAGAGAAAAGGAGAAAGAAAGAGCAAAAGAAAGAAAAAAAAGAATGAAAGAGAGAAAGAAAGAGGAAGAGAAAGAGGGAGAGAGAATGAGATTCTTGTTTTATTGCCCAGGCTAGAATACAGTCTAAAAATGGGTATTAGAAACCTCTTTTATGCCAATAATTGTGCTTACCAATGGAGACAGGAAGGAATAGGAGATGAAAATAACAAATAAGCAGCCAACCAATATTTTATTTAAACCTGTGAAATGCTATGCAATTGCTGAGGAGTGATTTACTTCCAATTATGTGGTCACTTTTAAAATAGGTATAATGTATACTGAGAAAAATGTATGTTTTGTGGATTTATGTTATCTATTAACAATGATAGTATTCCTTCCTCTTTTCCAGTATTTCTCCAACTACACTGGCTAGGAACTTCAGCACTGTGTTCAAGCAGTATTGAGTGTACCATCGTTGCATTAGCCCTGATTTTAAAGGGAATAATTATAACATTTCATCATCAAAAATGATAATTGCTGTAGATTGTTAACCAATCACTTTATCAGGTTAAGAAATTAACTTATGTTTCTCATTTGCTAAGAGTTTTTCTTCATTTGATCTGCTCATTTGATTAATTATGTTTATAGATTGTCTAATGTTAAACTGTTGTTGAGTTTCTGTGACAAACCTGACTTGGTCATAGCATTATCCTCTTTATTGATTGTTGGATGTAGTTTGCTAGTATGTGTTTGGGATTTTTAAATCTATATGATAAATAATAATGGCTTCAAGGTTTCCTTTCTCATCCAGTCCTGGTTTTAGAATTGAAGCTGCTATGAGTATATGCAGATCATCAACAGGGAGCAAAACTAACCCAGGGCCAAGGCTGGGCTCTGAGTGTCATTGATATGTGTGCCCAACCCCTGCTTCCCTCGGGCTGCTCCTAGATGATGGCTGAGCTTGCGGGGACACTCAGACAGTCCATTCCCGAATGAATCTGTCCACCAACTCTGCCAAACCTCTCCTTGACTGCCAGGAGTCCAGGATGCCTCTGTGCATCTTCTTGTCCTCTCCTTTCCTTTCTGACAGTCCTTCCCAGGTCCGTACCATTTTACATCACAGGAATTTTCCCAATAAAATTATGCACTTTTAATTCTGTTTTGGAACTTGCTTCTGAGAGGACTTGGATTAACAGAAATCGAGACAAGGGCTAGCAAAGGATTGAAAAATCTGCTCCCTGAAAGTTTAGTGGAGCTTGCCTTCAAAGCCGTCTAGCGGATGTCTTCTTGTGGTGAAATATTGAACCACTCATTCATTTTATTTTATTGCTGTAGTATGAGCTAGGCTTCTTATTTTCGGAACGAATTTTGATAGGCATTTCTAGGAATGAGTTCATTTTACTAAGTTTTCTAGTGCATAGGCAGAAAGTTGTGGATACTTTTCTCTTAGCTTTTTAGTATCTCCCAGATATTTGCTCCTGAACTTGGCTATTTTAAAAGAAAAAGCAAATACCTCCCAGATCTGTAATTATGCCCCCTTTCGGTTTTCATACTGTCTATTCATGCCTTCTCTCATTGTTTCTTGATCAGTCTCACCAGAGGTTTGTCTGTTTCATTAATCTTTCAAAGAGCTAGGTTTGGCTTTCTTAACATTATCTTTACTTTTTTCTTCTTCTTTTTTTTTTTTGTATTTCATTATTTTCTGCCCTTTTTCTCCATTTTTCTTACTTTGAGTAAATTTGGTGGTCCTTTTTCTAATTCTTTATTCCATGCTGTCAGAAGCAAAAGCCTTCCTGTATATCATTTATCTATGCCAGAAAAAATATAATACATTTAAAAGAAAGAGGTTTGATTTTTAATTCAATATCTATTTCATTTACAAAACTGATATTTCTATTACCATTCACCCGTTGGAGTTTTAAATATCTGAAGCAATATTTTTCAGGCTATACACTTTGAAGTTTATATGTCATTGTATTTATACCTAATTCTGGGTCTTTCTTGGCCATATTTGATCTAGTCATTGTAGCAAGTATATGCCATTCTATTTTATTGAAGGAAAATGTATTTCCATAATCAGAATAAAGTACAATTTAATTACTAAGTAAGCCAGTTAGTAACCAAGGAAATATCTTGCAAGTTCCTATTCTATGAGAGCAAAGGAACTATAGTAACTCAATAAATGTTTATCTAAAAAAAGAAACACATCAGCATGAACTTGAGGTTTCTTTGGTTATTGAAGTTTCAAGCTCTTTTGGTGTGTTAGAAAACCATGTTAATTCAGTTGACCCAATAAGTAATCTTAAAAATTGGAAAGCAAGCAGATGAAACTATTTGTTTTCATTCATTCAAAGCAGATGACAACAATAAAAATCTGGTAGTAATTTTTTGAAAATGTGATTTACAATAACATATCTACTTCCTTTGAAACATGTTTAAAATAGTAAAGTTCCAGTATTTAGAATGGAAAGCAACTCTCATTGCATATGTTGCAACCTAACTATGTCAATGAGATTAAACAACAGACTAAGATTTCTGCTAACCTCAGAAACTACAAAAAAGCAAGCAGTCACCAACAAAGTTTTGAATGGCCAGCTCCAATTAACTAAAGTAATAAATATTCTGACAGCTGATTCTGGGATTAAAGCTATGATAATATAAACTCCCCGAAATGCTTATTGTATTGCAGCCAGTCTAGAGCTATTGGAGGAAGCTGTCATTAAAGTGGGATTATATGAAACAGCTTTAAGAGTAGAGTTTAAAAAAAAAAAAAAAAAAGCAGAGGGAGAAACACAAATACTGCTTGGCCAATAGACTTTGGGTGAATCCCAGACTTTCTGGGAACCTTTTAAGGATCAATCTAAATCAAGACAATCTACCTTTGGCTACTACACCATCCAAAGTTCAAGCCTTCTCTGCTCTTGAAAAGTAAAGGACGTTATATGAAAACATCAGGAAGGACATTAATGGCCATCTTCTATTTAGTTAAGTCCTTAGAAGCCTAGAAAAAACACAACAGAGTCAGTCCCCATAAACATGAGAATCTACTAGAAATGCATGTTTGGGGTTCTGACAGCTACCAAGAATGGCTAAATGGGATTTGCCATTAATATTTTTAAGAGTTTCTGGTTTTAAAACTGCTATTCTCAATGTTACCTATAGATCTTACAGAAAAACCTCTGCCAATATCAATGCATAAGAGAAAAACAGTATTAAAATCTACAGAGAGACAAGCAAAAGTTGACATTTTATTGACATTCATAGTAGTGTTTATTTGACCAATACTCATTAAGTGTCTACTATGTGCAAGTACTGTACTGGGCATGGACACACAGCATAGAACAGGGCAGATTCTTTTCCTGGATCATGGAATTCATGTTGTAGCAGAAGAGAAAACAGAAAGCAAGCAGTTACAGTTCTGGTTATAATGGTGAATTGAACACACTCACCTAGAGCAACGACTGACACAAAGCGTGCACTTAAGAAATGGCAGCCCGAAAGGAGAAGTGAATGTTATAAGGAAGACTGGCCTAGGCTGGGAGCCAAGGAGGACTTCCTGAAGAAGCAGTGTTTCCACTGAGATCTGCGGGATGAATGGGAATCAATCAGATGGAAGTCAAATATGTGAGAGATAACCTAACTTTATCTGTTAGTGGAGACTATCTTGCCATGTGTAGAAATAACTCACCAGAGCACTGTGGGGCATTGATATATTTTTATTGTGATAAAATACAGACAACATATTTAGCATCTTAATCGTGTTTAAGTGTACACTTCAGTAGTATTAAATACATTCATATTGTTGTACAGTGTTCACCACTATTCATCTCCAGGACTCTTTATCTTGCAAAATAGAAACTCTATACCCATTAAGCAATAGCTCTCCATTCTTGCCTTCCCCCAGCCCCTGGCAGCCACCATTCTACTCTGTCTCTATGACTTTGACTACTCTGGGTACCTCATATAAGTGGAATCACATTGTATTTGTCCTTTTGTGACTGCCTTATTTCACTTAGCATGATTCACACATTTCACATAGCAAAGTTCATCCATGTTGTAGTATTTGTCAGAATGTTCTTCCTTTTTAATGCTGACTCATACTCCATGGTATGTATACATCCCATTCTGTTCATGCATTCATCTGTCAGTGGTCACTTGGGTTGCGTGCCCCTCTTGGCTATTGTGAATCATGCTGCTGTGAACATATGTATACAAATATCTCTTTGAGACCTTGCTTTCAATTCTTTAGGGTATGTACTTAGAAGTAGAATTACTGGATCATCTGGTAATTCTATTTTTAATTTTTTGAGGAACCACCATACTGTTTTGCACAGTAGCTGCAACATTTTACATTCCCACCACCACCAATACCAAAAGGTTCCTATTAACTTGACAGATTTGTGTGTGTGACTATGGTAGTGTTTTTCATTTAATAGTCATAGACCTTGTACAGAATCATTATGTATCATCAAGAGACACACTCCAGAAAAGCCAAAGGCTTTTACAAAACTGTTCTTTTTTTTTTTTTTTTATTGCATTTTAGGTTTTGGGGTACATGTGAAGAACATACAATATTGTTGCATAGGTACACACGTGGCAGTGTAATTTGTTGCCTGCCTCCCCTTCACCTATATCTGGCATTTCTCCCCATGCTATCTCCCCGCAACTCCCCACCCCCCACTGTCCCTCCCCTATTTCCCCCCAACATACCCCAGCGTATA
>PVKP010021041.1:0-39795 GCA_004027715.1 Plecturocebus donacophilus | reverse complement strand
TAGACACCAGGGACTCCAAAAGGGAGGAAGGAAGGAGTGAGAGGGGCAAGGGTTGAAAAACCGTCTATTAGTAATACAATTACTATTTGGCTGATGGGTTCAATAGAAGCCCAAACCCCAGCATTACACAATATCCACGTAACAAACCTGCATATGTACCGCCTGAATCTAAAATAAAATAAAATACCTTGCATATAAAAAAAAAAAAAAAAAGAAATATCAATAAAATCAATTGAAAAGATTTAATAGTTAATTAACATATGAAAAGGTTATCTATCTGGTAAATTTAAAAAATGCCAATTAAAATAATAAATACCAGTTCATCATTAGGTATAAAAGCACCTATGTTTTTTGTTTTTTGATCATTAGCATTTTTTAGCAATAAAATGTAAAATGCCTTTAAAATGAGCATGACCTTTGACCCAGAAACTCCACTTCTAGGAATGTATCCTAAGAAAATAATTTGAATAAGTGAATGAAGGTTTAAATTACAAGGATGCTTACTACATACTATATGAAAAGTGTAAACAATTTAAATGTTCATCAATAAAGCACTGGTTACATAAAATTCATCCATAGAGTGAGATACAGTACAGATAATTTTAAATGGTGTCTGATGTCAGAAGCATCCATTCCCTTACTTTGAGTAAATAAGCTGATCCCACTCATGTAAAAGTCACACAAACCAATCTATACTTGTGCACATAAACAGAGATGATTCTAAGGAAAGAATACCAAATGTTAGCAGTAGCTATTTTTAGGTGATTATTTTGGGAAAAATTTTCTTTTCTTTCTTTCTTTTTTTTTTTTGAACTTGACCATATTATTTGAAAATTTTAGATTGGGTGAGGTGGTCCACCCCTGTAATTTCAGCATTTTGGGAAGCCAAGGTGGGCAGATCACCTGATCATCAAGACCAGCCTGGACAACACAGTGAAACCCCATCTCTACTAAAAATACAAAACTTAGCCAGACATAGTGGCACATGCCTGTAGTTGTAGCTACTTGGAAGACTGAGACAGGAGAATTGCTTAAACCCTGGAGGCGGAGGATGCAGTGAGCCAAGATCACACCACTGCACTTCAGCCTGAGTGACAGAGTGAGACACCATCTCAAAAAAAAAAGAAAGAAAATTTTAAACACTCAATATGTCAGTTTTACCAAAACAATAAAAATATTTAAAAAATAGAATGTATGCTCTAAAATCATTTTTAATAAATATATTTAAGAATAGAAAAAGAAGAAAAAAGGATGTTTTCACTAAAATGTTGACAGTTGTTATGATATGTGTGGCAGGATTATTACCCATTTTTAACCTCTTCATACTTGTTCTGTACTGTTTGATTGTTTTTATGTATACTACTTTTAGAACCAAAAAAAGCTACTGCAGTAGAAGACAGAGAAAAACAAAACTCTTCATCACTTGCATCGTGGCACTACTGCTTTCCCAATGTCGCAGTGCTTTACAGATTAGATATGCTTAGTCAATTTATAATTGATTGGCTTGCCTTTACTGATTCCAGTTCCTTCAGTTGTCTTAACCTTGAACATGGCAGCCAAGTTTACTTCCTAGCCTTGCCAGTGTATCACCCTGAAGCCATTTTAAAAAGCAGTACTCTGTGTTAGTGGTATCCCTCCTTTTTTGTCAACACCCTTGCAGATATTTCCATGAAAAAACTAATTAGCCATTGCATGCCTATTATATCACTTTGAGAATAAAAATCTAGATCTATAGTTTCAGTTCCATTTTTATTCTCTGGTCCTAGTCTCACGTGGTTTTAGGAGAGGTCATGGGTTCCTTGCTCAGGACTCTGGTCCACCCACAAGCCTTCCACTTCTGAGAATCCCTGTATGAAAGGGTGAAAGGAAGAAGTTGAGGATGGTTTATAGGAGCCACATCCATTCATTTCCACTGTGCTTTGTTGCTTTAGTGAAGGGTTTCCAGAGACAAAGAGAGACAATGCTAAAAAGCTCACTCAGAACGGGGAAAGGACATTCATAGGGAAGTCATGAAGGCAAACACAGAGCACAGGCTGCCATTGTCTTCCTTTAGAAGGATAACCTCATTTCTTAAAGGGCACAATTTACAATTCCGGAGGTAGGAAGGGTCTTATGATGCTATGGATGGCACTTTTGATAGCAAGCTCCATAAAGCAAAACAATTGTTTTTCTCTTCCTTTCCACCAGCTTCTCTCTCCCTAGTCTCTAGATTCCTGATGCTCAGGAAATTCTCTTCCTTAAAAGTTTTCAGGAAAACTCAGAAGACCACAGATGTTTCTGAGAAGAAGAGGCAAAGAAAATAAATTACCATATATACCCATCCTGAGAGGGGTTTATTCTGGCCCTCTTTCTTGAATATTTCAATTCAAATGAAGAATAAAAATGTAAAACCAAAACGAGGAAGTGGTACGAGCTAAGGGAAACCACTGAAATGTGATACAGCTCACCTCTTTATGGGTCATCAACCAAGAAAATCCAGGCGGACACCTCTGGTTATCAATAAGTGGTAATTCAAGGTGGAAAACTTCACTACCATTTCAGCATTTTGGGGGAAGAGAGCTCAGAGGCACAAGCTGGAGAGAAAAGGTGTTTGAGGCCATTATCATGGCAAAAAGTGATAGAAAACACCCTGGAGAAATGTCCTTTGGTCTCAAACTGTTTTCTGCCTTGATTGAATCACACATGTATTAAGCAAGATAGGCCGAAAGGATTACTGTGGGACTGTAAATGGATTAAGGCAAACCATCTGACTAAGGCCTAAAAAGACACATTGAGATATAAGCCACTGTTAATTCATATGTAAGCAGCAATTGAGATTTTACTGTCTGCTCTGTCCTCACAGAGTTACTAAATGCAACAAGGGACTGATGTGGTTTGTGCCATTCCATTTTGAACTCCTTATGAGATTCTATTCCAATTGCTCACTTCTATGCCTATAAATTATTTATTTACTTATAAGTGAATAAAGTACATTTAGAGATTGGCTCATTATACTTAGATTGCCACAACTGTACTTAATATATGTATCTTGCTATCAAGAAAAGAAGCAAGAGACAGCATGACATTTTCCACCAAGGCCTAGCAGCACAGTGTGCTAAGGCAGCTATTTTTGCCCTTCAGGAAAACAACAACATTCTCACAGTGAGTAGGAACTCTGTCTACATCCTAATGCATTGCTTTGTTAGAAATCCTTGCAGGACGCATCACTACCAAAACAAATGGACAGATTCCTCACTACTGTCTCCACAGAATTCTATCTTTCAGTTCGGAAGTCTACTTCTTGGCATTTGTCCCTCAGGAGGAGATATCAAAAACCCATGTTGTAATTTTATCCTGCAGGAAATGAATCCTTTTGAAAGACAGGTAAAGGCATCATCTTAATTTTAATCTAAAAGGCACTTTGTGACAGTAAGTCTATCAGTATTGAAGCACACTCTCACCAGTGCACACCTGCTTGAAGACTACACCAACACACACTTCAGCATATCTTCTTGAATGGGTTTTACAATTCTGTCATTAAATTATTACAGATTAAAATAATCAAGTAAACATTTTTCCAGGGTTTAAACATTATAAAATCATTTCTTTCCATTCTTTAAAGACAATCAAAGCAATTCGTTTTCATTTCTACCAAAGCAATTCATGGAGTTCTGCGTCCTGTTATCTCTATCACTGAGAGATTGTTCATAATAGAAATATCTATAAAAACAATCACACTAAGTGATTTTTACATTGAAATTGAACATTGTGTAGTTTTCATATAGTATAGTAATGGTTTTCAAAAAGAGGTTCCAAAATACTCATGAAGGGGAACAGGGAATTAGCTGAATGCTGTGGATTGACAGGCTATCAACAAAATAACACATATTTTTCATGAAAATGGCTAAATCAGTATTTACTTGATGAACTGCAATGTAATGGCTCTGAAGGAGCCATTTTGCTATATTGGCTAAATAATATGTGTTTACCAAAACTGGGTAATAACAGAGTTTTCATAAAACGTGCTGTCTGTGCCTGCCAAGGAAGGAGATGAACCTGCTAGAGTAAGACCTTGAAATTCAGCTTCAGTTATTTCTAACTCTGGCACTGCAGATAGAAATGAATAAACTAGACACTGAAGAAAGTAAAAGAAGGATAGGAATTTCCCCGTATTTTTCATTATTCAAAACTCCTTAGGTGAAGGCAAAAATGTTTACCAGTTAAATCTGTGATTCCAATTAACTATTGTTATTAATGATAATAGAAGTTATATCCATGACTTGAGGGGGACAATATAACATCAAAATATAACAATCTGGTTAAAAATGATATTTTTTTTAATTAAACAGTTGGGAAGTCTAGACGTAAACCATATTTCAACATATACAGTAGAAGATGAATTCCTTACATAGGAGTAGAGAAAGCAAATTAAAAAAAAAAGGAAATTGCTAGTATTTAATTATTTTTGACCCACCCACAAAATCGCAATTTTTTATAGTCAGACTTAACATACTATGTGTGTCCTAAATATTAACTTTCAGATAAATGGATGTTTCCATTTATTTAAATGGACTGATCCATAAATATAAAATGTATGTAGTGCATTTTAAAATAATTTTGATTACAAAATAAGCAAAAAAACCCAAATGTTTCAGAGAGAACAGGAAATACCTAAATGTCCAAGATACAAACCTTGGTAAAATTTCTTTTCAGGAAACACAGAAGTCAAAAAGGTAAGAACCCTAGTTTAGGGTTCCCAGAATAAAGGGCAGCCACTGATGCCAAACACTACTGAGATCTGAAACAAACAAACAAACAAACAAAAAAAAAAACAGTACAATGCTAAGAAAATACTAGTGGATTTGAAAATTTAAATAATATTCGTTCCATTGATTTATAAAGAAACTGCTTTTTTGACTTGTATCACCAATTACATGGAAAATATCTTACAGGTAAAAAAAACTTCTCTGGTAATTGAATCACTCACCTAGTTCAATAGTTTGCATCCATAAATGTTTGATTGATCACTTAGAAAAAGTACTATTTTTAAAAATTCGGTATTTAGAAAGTGAGTTCATTTAATTTTAATCTTCTTTTTTAATTGTATTTTGGGCTCTGGGGTACAAATGAAAAAAAAAAAAGAAAGTGATTCCAGAGACCCTGGGGACAGATACTTACAAATTTTACTGCAGACTAAAGTAACTTATCACTGAAAGTTTCAGAGAAAAAGTCTGGTTTCTTCCTAGTGTTTACTCCAACAATATAACCAAGCCCCCACACTCTGCATGCAATCTGAGTCTCAAGCTGAATGCAATTTTATATCCAATTATATAATAAGCTAGAAAAAGAATTGTATAAATGGGCAAAAGATATCAGAGAGTTGCAGTTAATATTCAGATGCAAAATAACTATAGGTTCCAATACTGTCCCTTATGTGACACTGTTTTCACATCTGTTTCTGAAAATTCTCTGCAAGTTAAGAATTTATTTATTTATTAACATGAGTTAATCAGAGCAAGCATATTGTTTTGTAACTGATAATTAAGACAGAATTCCAGGTGATAAAATCTAAAAAACAAAATGTTTTTAAGACTAAAGGTGCAAGACCTAGATGTGATAAGTGCCAAATAAAACTATAACATCTACAAAACAGTTTTGATGAAGAATCTCCCTGCTTAGAGAGTTTGTAGATACAGAAAGAACACATACACGGTGTCTTAGATTCTGCCACTCCATATTTACAATTTGATAAACATGGTGGCTGCAACTTGGGAAACATGGTTAAGAATTACTGGAAAAGAACAACGCTAGGTTGAAGGAATGTGTTCTGTAACAACACAGCTCTGCATGATCTTCTAGTGGCCACATCTTCAGTGGTTACGTTTTTATCTTTGTTTTTCCATATGCCCCCTTTCTCCTATAATATAAGAGACCATTCCAAATGATCAAAGGGCAGAAAATATAAACAGAACTGGTTGTCTTTGAGTCAATTTCTACTGAAAATTACTTCTTATGCCCGAAGAATTTTTCTTTTTCATTTTTTGGATAATTCCCAGGCCTCTTGAGGTAAAATTCATAGAAATGGACCTAGAAGGCATTTTATCAAATAAATACTCTGCTTTGTACAATTATCCTGTGTCCCTCTGAGAAGGCATCAACTAATAAACCTTCCTAGTGATAAGAACCATGTTTTGTAACACTTGACTTTCATTAGCAGCCCCAGTAGAAGACAAAATGTCCTGCTTTATGGATCAGGGTCAAGAGGTTCAGATTAAATCAAAGGACAGGAAAATGGTCTTGGTTCTTGCTTTGCTGCTATTAGCATGCAGGAGAGATGTTGAGAGAGATGAGATTTGAAAAGTTGATGGAGTTTTACACTTGCAAAACCCCCTTTAATAAGACACACAAAATAACAAAATTAACTTCCTAAGTTGCGTATCTTCAACTGTGCCTGTATATAAGTTTGATTGTTATAAATGAAAAAAGTTTCTGTATAAAAAAAGGAGGTAACCAGGCTGTGGTCTGGCACTTTAGTGTCTTACTTTCTTATATTATACTTCCTTAAAGTAAATGCAGTAACCAGACAAGAAAGGATTAATTCTAGGGACAGGCACCATTTCTCAAGTCTGTGAGAACATTAATAGAATAAATGATAAAAGTTTATTGAACATTTATTGTGTGTCAGGCCCTGTGTTAATTGGATCACTGCATTTAATCTTCACAACAACCCTATAAAACAGACACTCTTAACATCCCCATGTAACAATGAACAAACCGAAGATTAGAAAGATTTAGTAAGCTGCCCAAGGATATACCTAGTAAGAAGGGAGGCTGCAGATGGACCCAGGAACTCTGATTCCAGAACTGATGCCCTTGACTATTATGTTTATACCATATCACTACACACTGAAGCTTGTGAATTTAATTTTTCAGTTTCATAAAAGACCAATCTGTTTTCATAACATAATGCAGTTAAGTATTTCTAAGGAAAATTGTATTCACAAGACCACCACATATACACATCTTAGCCAGATGACCAATGTAGCATTAAAAACAAAAACAACCACCACCACCAGCAAATAAACAAAAAACTGCCTAGGCAACTCGAAACTTCAGACTGACATTAGAGCATATTCAAATTAATCAGAGGGTTTTCAACATCTGTGATAAATATTCTCTTAAAAAATTAACAAGTTACCCCAGATCAGCTTCTAAACCGAAGGTATCTTACAGTTAGATTCTGCCAGTCCATATTTATGATATGATAAATGTGGTAACTGCATTGGAAATCATGGTTAAGAACTATTGTAAAAGAACAATGCTGGGTTGAAGGAATGCGTTCTGTAACAACACAATAGAGATGCACAGCTCTTTCAATGGAGAGTTTCTGAACTCCTTTAAACATAATCCATATGCAGAATTATCTAAAAATACAAAGAGGTGTCTTCTAATACGTGTTCAAGGCAGGTGTCAGATAAGCTAACACTCAGTTCAAGGGACTTCAGTGCAATCACAACCTAGCACTTGCTTAATTGACATGTATTATTTCCCTGAAAGCACAAAAAACCCAATGCTGTTGTTTGCTATCTATGGAGATGTGCACCTGGCCATAGTCAACCTGCATGGAATTTCTTTAATGAATGGTGAAGTCACTCTATAGGCATGTTACAGATGCTCTGCTGGTTACAAATGACCCCTGGCTGACATCTGTCCTTCCACTCTTGTACTAAACCACATCTGAGAAGGGAAGCTCACTAAAGGAAGTCAGTTTTAGGGTAAGTATTTAACTGCATATAGAATTATAGTTTTCCTACCCTCTATAAAAATGCCCAAAGGCTGTGCAAGTTTGCAAACCCATATTACATGATGATGATCAATGATTTTTGGGAGATGAATACTGCATTAGTTTATATCTCCGTTCAATAAGTCCATTAAGGTTCTAGACTTTGATAAATCATCTTTTTATCACCATAATTTCTGTTGTGCTCTCTCCATGCTCCTCTATCACTCTCAGTTCTCAAAAATAATAACTCATTCTGCTTTTTGTGACCACTGAAGAATATCTCTGTGCTCATTTTCATGAGCAACATGCAGGAAGTGAGGATGCATCAGCATCTGCAATCTACAAGAATTTTGTTAGAGCGATCTAATATGAAATGGAAGCACAGTTCCAAGATCCTCATTTTGACCACTTACCAGGGGTCAAGAGTCAGAGCTGCTGTGGGATTATGGAATTTTTTACAGCTACATGTCCTTGTCGGTTACACAGAAGCCCTGGAGCTAGCTTCCATTATTTTTGTCTTAAATGCTTCTGACTGTTCTCCTGGTTGGCATGGAGATTTTTTTAATTCTAGGCATTCCTGAAGCATTTGCCTAATCTATGAGTGGTAGACATGATGGGGAGGGGGTCATACCAGGATGTCTAGTTACACAACAATCAGAGCTCGCAGAAGAACACAGACCCTTTTAAAGGCCAAACATCCATGCACTGGAATTAATGGTCATGGATTCCTCTTGTCTTTTCTGACAATTCATTCATTTCAACGTGTGCCATCTAGTGTGGGTGTTATCTCAGAATATTGATATTGTGTAATACTGTGCTGTTAACTTTGGAGACAGGATTAGGGCTGCACCTTGCCTGTCTTCCAACCCTGTCAGTAGCTGTACAAGATCACAAAATCTCAAGTTTCTACCAGCCACATTGATCTTTGTCTCCTTAAGCTGTCCCAACTGCATGTTTTGAAAATGGGGTCCTGACATGATTACCAATTGTTAGGTATAAACTACTGGCACTCTTCAAAGATAATGCAAGTCAATGAGAGGATTCAAGGTTCGGTCACTAATCATTAGATCACTAATGATTATCATACCAAAGGACACCCCCAAATATTGTGAAAATTTAAGGATCAGGCTTAAAAACCAAAAGCAGCTATGGTAGGATATAGTGAGGTGCAAAGCTAAGGAAGGCCTATTTTTTGGCATTCCAGAGTATAGGAGGGAGTAAGTGGTGATCTCTGCCAGTCCTAGTGATATACTTTGAAAAGTCACCACCCAAAACTCAGCAGTTTGCCAAGGAGACACTTTAAAAAGGCACAATATGTTGCCAGAAAGAGCAAGCTTTAATAAACACAGAATTAAATAATCTAACTAAACATTGCCTGGTCAGATGGCACCCAGCCTGCAGAACCATCTGGCTGAAGAAATATTCAGAGAATCATCAACCTAAAAACCCAGATTCCACCTAGTAGGCCACAAATCTAGGTTCCTAAATATAACTTGCTTTATGAAAAGATGATAGTTGACAAAGCTTTAGCAATGTACTGTTATACATACTTTCTTCTAGATCTTGAGTACTTTTATTTTCCCTCAGCCTCCAAACATTTTCAATTTAGTTCAATTAAACAGATAATATGTCATTCCTTTTATCTTTTAAAAAGCAAGACATCACATCTTAAAGCTTCATGTCAATATCTAGATATATAGGCTGAAATGAACAAGAATTCCAGTAAGGTTAGAATTTTCTTAATTGAAACAGACAAAGAGTTAATATCCAAAATATATAAAGGAAGCTCTACAATTCAGTAGCAAAAAACACAAATTACCAGATTTAAAAACAAAGAACTTGAATAGATTTTTCTCCAAAGAAGAGATATGAATGGCCAACATGTATGTGAAAAACTGCTCAACATCACTAATCCTCTGAGAAAAGCAAATCAAAACCACAGTGATATATCACCTCACACCTGTTACAATGGCTAGTCTCAAAAAAAAAAAAGGTAAGTGTTGGTGAAGATATGGAGAAATTGAAACTCTTGCACACTCTTGGTAGAAATGTAAAGTGTTACAGCCACTATGGAAAACAGTATAGAGACTTACTAAAAAAATTAAGAATATAACTGCCATATGTTCCAGCAATTCCACTTCTGGGCATATATCCACAAGAATTAAAATCAGGATCTCAAACAGATACTGTCTCTAACATGTTCATTGTAGCATTATTCACAATAGCTAAGATATGGAAAAAACATAAATGTCCATGGATGGATTAACGGATAAAGAAAATGTGACATGTACATACAATGGAATATTATTCTGCTTTAACAAAGAAGGAAATTCTGCCATCTGCAACAACATGAGTGAACCTGTATATTATGCTAAATGAAACAAGCAAAGGACAATTTTCACAATTTCATTTACATGAGGCATGTAAAATAGTCACACTCATAGAAGCAGAGAGTAGAATGGAGGTTGCCAGGGGTTGTGGGGACAGAAAAATGAGAGGAGTTGCTCAACGGGCATAAAATTTCAGTTCTGAAAGTTCTAGAGATCTGCTGTACAATATAGTGCCTCCAGTTAACACTATGGTATTATTTCACGACTAAAACACCAAAAGCATTGGCAACAAAAGCCAAAATAGACAAATGGGACCTAATTAAACTCCAGAGCTTCTCTACAGCCAAAGAAACAATCATTAGAGTGAACCGGCAACCAACAGAATGGGAAAAATTTTTTGGAAACTACCCATCTGACAAAGGGCATTATGCACTTTAAAAATTTATTAAGAGTATAGATCTCATGTTAAGGTTCTTACCACACATCCACACACACAAAAAGAAAGAGGCATGAGGAAACTTTTGGAGGTGATGAATATATTTATTACCTTGATTGTGGTGATAGCTTCATGAATGCATGCATATGTCTAAATTCATCAATTTATATACATTAAACATGCATGGTCTTTTGTATATCAATTATACCTTAATAAAAACTTCTTTTTAAAGCTAAAAGAAAAAAGGAATATAAATGAACCACTCACCTCACTTAGGTCACAAATTAGATACTAGTATATGAAAATATTCTACATGTAGATAAACAATATTACTTAGAAATAATGGTTGATCTATGTAATCTATGTAATCAAATTTTACTTCCCCTTAGGTAAAACTATATAAATTTTGAGTCCATTTATATAAGTTACATTGTATAATTTTAAAATGTTAAATCATTAACTTTTCATTTTGGAGATAAACTCCACCAGGCGATGATGTGTATATACACTATATACATATAGTTGGATTTAATTTGCTAATTTTAAAAGGATTTTGTTTCTATGTTTATGAGGGATATTCATCCGTAGTTCTCTTTTTTGTAATGTCTTTGCCTGGCTTTGCTATCAGTGTTATTTTAACATCAAAAATTTGTCAAGAAAATTTCTCTTTTTCCTCTGTTTCCTAAGAGTTTGTAGGGCTTGGCATAGTGGCTCATATCTGTAATCCCAGCCCTTTTGGAGACTAAGGTGGGAGGATAGATTCCTTTCTTACTTTTTTGACAGAATTCACCAGTGAAACTGTCTAGAACTGAAGTTTGCTTTGTAAGGGAATTGTTGTTAATAAACTTTATAATGTTAATGGATATAAGGCTATTTATGTTTTCTACTTCATCCTGTGTAAGTTTGGATAATTTGTGTTTTTCAAGAAATTGTCAATTTCATCTAAGTTGCTTAATTTATTGACATAGACTTGTTCATATTATTTATTATTCTTTTTAATCTGTAGAATCTGAAGTGATATTTCCTTTCCTTTATGATATTGGTAGTATATATCTATATTTTGTTTTTCTTGAACAGTTTTGATAGAGATTTAATAATTTTTTTTAAATCAACTTTTGGTTTGTTAAATCTCTGCTGTTTGTATTTCATTTCACTGATCTCTGTTCTTAATAAGTTATTTCCTTTATTCTACTTACTTTTGGATTGGTTTGCTTATCTTTTTTTACCCTCTTGGCAAGGAAACTTAAATCATTTATTTTTAAGCCTTTCTTCCTTTCTAATATAAGCATAAGTTATAAATGTAATACAATGTAAGTTATAAATTTCTCTTAAGCATTGAATTAACTGCATCCCCAATATTTGATATGTTGCATTTTCATTATCAGTTTAAAATACTTTAAAATGTCACTCATGCACAAATTACACCTTAATAAAAAATTCATAAAGAATTATTTTTGTAAGCCTCTAAAGGAATGATATGCCACAGAATCTATAGGCTTGCAGTGCATGAATTATTTCATGAGAATGGTGTTTTACTAAAACCTGTACAAGTGTAACCAATGGCAGAATAACTTTTAAAATTAGAATCTTGAAAAAAGTATTTCCAAGGTAAGATTACAGAGAAAGCACCACATGTGAAATTCATTCACTGTACAGCCAAGTTGATGCAGCAGATAAAAGAAGCCAAAAGTGCATAGTGTAACAGAATGTCATTGTGATATATTAATAAATATTTTATCTCTCCCTGGTTCCTGGCACAGAGCTCCTAAAACTCTTATGATTCCTGAGTGACAGCTATGCTACCTGAATCTTTTGTTCTAATATTTGGTCTTTGTCCCTAAGTCCTAACAAAGAGCTTCCAATTCCTTGGAATTTCTTGGGTGACAGGGAGGTCTTTAGCTCCAATTAGGTGACTCTTAATGGGCTCCCAGATGGGGGCTGGTCACCAGAAGGACCAAGCCATGATTAAAGGTTTAGAGCTTTTAGCTCCATCCCTCATGCTCTCAAAAGGAGAGAAAGGTTGAGTACTGAGTTAAAAATTGATCATGCTTATGTAATGAAGGCTCCATTAAAAATTTTTTTTGAATTATAGAGTTTGAAGAGCTTACAGGTTGCTGGACACATGGAGGTGCTGGGAGGTGCTGAGGGCAGTCCCCCAGAGAAAGTATGGAAGCTCTGTGTCCCTACCCCCATAACTAGCCCTATGCATTTGGCTGTTTCTCAGTCATGTGATTTTACAATAAATGGGTGATAGTAAGCAAAGCACTTTCCTGAGCTCTGTGAGCCACTGTAGGAAATGATCAAACTGGAGAAGGGGTTTGCAGGAACTTCTGATTTTTAGCTAAGTCAAACAGAAATTGTGAGAAATCTGGGAACCTACTGCTTATGATTAGTATTTGAAGTGGGGGTAGTCCTGTGGGACTGACACCTTAATCTGTGGGGAAGGGGTCCGTGTTAACTCTGCTTAGTGTCAGAATTGAATTGAATTGTAGGACACCCCATTGGTATCCATCAGGGAATCGAGATGTGGGGAAAAACTCACACATTTTCTGTGAGAAGTGTTCTGTGTTGTGTTGAGAGTATAATAGGAGGAAGCAGCTTATTTGTTGTTTTTCCTATGTTCAGTCATCAATGAAATTAATTTTGTACCAACATTTTTTTAAAAAAGTGAACCTGGTAGAATCTCCACAATACTTTAAATAAGATTGTTGCTAACTATAAAAATCGTTTTACCTCTAGTATCTTGTGACAAAGTACAGAAGTTAAGAAAGTTTTTGAACTTACAGATATTGCACACTTTTTGACAAAGGACAAGTGTTATAAATTAGCTTAACTTCCCTGATAAGTGGTTGACAGCAGTATGCACACAGCAGATATTTTGAAAAAATATAATCACACTTCTTTGTCCCTTCAAGGTAAGGGTGTCATTTTTAGCAATGAAGGCAGAAAGCATTTTAAAGATAAACATATGGAGATATTTCCATTTTTCTTTTGATGAAAAGTATGTGTCACCTCTAGAAAGTCTCAAACTTTTTAAAAGCTGTCTAAAAATCTTTTAAACAAAGAATTATAGTAGGAAACACTTGAAAAAATATTAAAATGTAATATTTAAATATTTTACAAGAGCAATTTAATGATATCAAGAGAAATAGCAATCTACTAGCTAAGTTGCAGTAAAATCCTTTAAGTAAATAATGCATGGGCAAAAAGACTGAGCATCATGATTCAGTAAATGCAGCTAATGATAATAATGTCCTTCCTCATATGGATGTCTATATCCTTCTGAGTTACATATTTCAGCCAACAGTTTCGTTAATGCATGCATTTAAAAAATCAATATGATCTTCAGATTGCTATATCACAAAGTAAGAAACCAAGATTTTAAACAATAAAGAATCACATTCAATCATATTGCTGTCACTGATAGCAAAAGGAACTCATGGGGTATGTTATCAAAAAGACTAGAAACTACAGATTAAGAGCATGAACTGGGTTTGAGTCCTGGTTCTACCATGGTTAACTTTGCAATAGTTATTTACTCTCTGTGATAATCAGTTTCTTTCCATGAAAAGCAAGAATACTAAAGATAAACGCCTCATAGTGTTGTTGTAAGGATTAAATGAGATAATAATGCATGTAAAATGCCTAGAAAATTGTCCAATAAAAATAGAATGCAAACCACTTATAAAACTAAAATATTCTAGCAGGCTCATTTAAAAAAATTTTTAAAGGTGAAACTAATATGATAACATATTTAACCATGTATCTCCAAAATATTCTTTCAACATGTGACACATTCATGTTTCAAATGCTCAGTAGCTTCTTGCGGCTAGGGACTCCCATATGGATCAGTGTGGCTCTAGACTATAATGAATATGTGTAATAGCTATTATTTCTAATATTTTTATTACTCCTACTATAATTCTCAAAACACTAGACATTCTCACACTTAAATGCAAATCCAAAACACAGTCTCAGATCAAATACATTTATACCTTTGCCAATTCCCTTTTAGAATCTTGAAAATGGCCTTATTTCTGCAGCTTGAAAATCAAAAGGAACCAAGTTAGCTCTACTATTTTAAAGCACAGGTCAAAGAGCCAGTCTATAAATAATCAGCCATTTTATAGTTATCCCAAACAGGAAACAAATGCAGAGGGAAATGTACATTTAGACAGAAATTCAATAAGAAATAAACTTTCTTGACGTGAACTCAGAAAAGAGAAAAAGAGAAAAGATATTCAACAATACAAGCCATCAACTGAAGACACTTTGATGCTTTAATACATTCAGAAAATATCTTCCTATGAAGAGTAACAGTGTGTTTCTTGTGTGGGGAAGGGTGATAAAAGTAAAAAAAGAAACCCATCTAGAAAGAAAATTATAAAAGTCTAGTTTTTTTTTTTTTTTTTTTAAGTAAGTAAAGGATTGGTGTGATGACTCATGCCTGTAATCCTAGGGAGGCCCAGGCAGGAGAATCTCATGAAGCAGGACGGCGAGACCAGCCTGAGCAACATGGCAAGACCTAGTCTCTAACAAATAATAATAATAATAATAATTAGTCAATCATGGTGGCACATGCCTGCAGTCCCAGCTACTCAGGAGGCTGAGGCAGGAGGATCCCTTGAGCCCAGGAGTTTAGGGCTGCAGAGAGCTATAATTGTCCCACTGCACTGCAGCCTGGGTAACAGAGCAAAACGCTGTCTCAATAAATAAATAATAAAGAGAACAACATGGAAAACATTTAATCCTATTTTCCATTCAATTTAATTTTAAATATTTTTATTTTATTTTTTTGAGATGGAGTTTCATTCCTGTCACCCAGGCTGGAGTTCAGTGGTGTGATCTTGGCTCACTGCAACCTCTGCCTCCAAGCGATTCTCCTGCCTCAGCCTCCTGAGTAGCTGGGACTACAGGCGCCTACCACCATGCACAGCTAATTTTGTACTTTTTTTTTTTTTTTTTTTTTTAGTAGAGACAGGATTTCACCATATTGGCCAGGCTGGTCTCGAACTCCTGACCTTGTGATCCACCCACCTCAGCCTCCCAAAGTGCTGGGATTACAGGTGTGAGTGCCTGGCTAAAATGTTTTCTTTATTTTAATTTAATGTCATTGTGCCACCCAATAAGGGGAGCGAGACACAACTTAACAAAAAAGATGCATTCCAGATGCAAACAAAACACTTAATAAACTCTTAATATACTTAAAAATAATGGAAAATGTATTTATAAATTAATAAATAAGCAAATACCTAATAAAAATAATTATGTTAATATATATGTGAAAAATATTGCCATTAATATCAATAGGTTTTTAAAAATTGTAGAACTGATCAGCAATTGAAATGCAATCTTTCATAATAGCTTTCTGAGCACATGGCTATCTTGCATGGGATTTATTGGAGTTAGCTTGAAAATTTATGTCTGAATATGCCTATAAGCACTTACCAAATCTATCTGCACACTAGCTGTCTGATTTAGAAAAGTTCTCATTCTTAGAAGCTTACATTACATGCAGTACAGAACTCTACAAGTTCAATAAAAAATTCTCACAGTCAAAGTAGGTAGAAATATGCCATTGTGAAGTGGACCTGGGATACTGATTGATCTTGCATCTAAGTTCACTTTTTTTTGGTTGAAAATAAAATAGCCTACTACACATTGAAACCAATTCATTAATCATGAAGTGATTCTTATACTTTTCTGAATCCTAGACCCCTTTCAAAGGTGTAAGCTATGCATCTCATCCCTAGAAAAATTCACATATGCAAAAACTTTTGCATACAATTTCCATACAGTGTCTCCTCTGGTCCTCTACCCTAAATTAATCTATTGCTGGCATGGAAAGATCGCTGACAGGCAAATATCCCATAGTTCTAAACAGCCAATAAAGTAGTCACACACAAAACTGCTTCCCTTTTTTATGCCCGAGCTCTATCATACTAGTTTCCTGGTTGGTGGGTAAAGATAGATGCAATCAAGGGCAGTTAGTCCTCTGTAACCACTGAATAAGACAGTCCACAGCTTATATCCACTAGCATCCACTGCTAATATAATACTAATGCTCTTAAATTGAAATTTTATAATAAAAGGGATGAATTAATACATGTTATGGAAAACAATAACCCCAATTCACTAAGCATTTAAAAGAAAAATGTAATAGACTTACATATAATGTAAGATAATATAAAGTCCATGCTTTATATTACTATGCTCATGTATTTTCATCCATTGATTTAACAATGCTATTGAACATCTACATGCCTGGCACTGTGCTAGGAACCCCATGATGATTGACACCTAAGGATCTTACAGTGTAGAAAGGAAGACACAAGTCAGTAACAGATATAAACAAGAGAATACATGATAAAACAGGGCTAAGTTCAAAGAAATCAGAGAAAAGGATTGGTTTTCAAGGAAGGTTTTGGGTAAAGCTCAAGACAAAGCTGAGTCCAAAAGGATCCCGAAGGGCAAAAAAGCATTCTAGGCCAAGAGAAAACTAAGGACAATGACCTAGAGAAGAAAGGAAAAGGCAAACACAGAGGCCTGCAACGCTTTCAATGCAGAGAAGCAGAGTTCAGAGCAGGAGACATTACACAAAATCAGTCTGGAGAGATGGGCAGAGACAAGATCATGAAGGGCCTTGCATACCTTGTTGGAGTTTTTGGACTTCATCCTGAGAGACCATGGTAAGGCATTAAAGTGATTTTAGCTGGAAGGGGATCAGATGGCTGGAATAGAACAGTAATTCTCAAAGTGGAGTCCACAGAGCCCTGGGGGGAGTGGGTTTCCAAGATCTTCAGGGCATCTGTGAAGTCAAAACTATCTTCATAGTAAGACATTGCTTACCTTTTGCACACTTATTCTTTTAAACATGTAAAGTTTTCCAAAGCCTACATAATGAGTGATAACATCATTGGTCTGTTCTGATGGCTCTTAGAATATGTGCTGTGTTATTCAAGAGTAACATTCTATCCTCATCCAAATGAAATAAAATAAAATAATAACATTTTAAAAGGCAAGCTTTAAAAAATTCTCAGTTTTAATTTCTAATAAGCTAAAAATATAGATCTATATATAACCCATCTAAACAAAGCTCTTTGGCACCCTAAATAAATTTTAACAGTGCAAAGGTTACCTGAAACCAATAAATTTGAGAACTGCTAAACTATGATTTTACTCCAGCTGTACTGAATGAAACAGTGAGGTAGGGAGAGAGCAATGTTGGAACAGTTAGGAGGGTCATCCATATCTCAGGCAAAGGGTGATAGTGGCCCAGATTAAGGCTAAAACAGAGGAAGATAAAAAAGAGTGTGAATCTATGATATGTTGAGGAGACAGAATCAACAGAATTTGGAAATTAATCGGGTTGGGATATAGAGGAGAGATCAAGAAGGACATTTGAATATTAAGTGGAGTCCCCAGAGACAGAGTCAACCTAGGAGGAGCTGCCAGGATTGGAATGAGATTAGTTATGATGCATTTTGCATCTGTTTGGTAATGTCCAATGGTGAGTTTGGCTGTATGAACAGACAATAGAACAGAGTCTAGAGCTCGACATAGATAGCTAGAAACCTTCAGCATGTAGGTGGCAATTGAGGCCTTTAAAGAAGATGAGATCATCTCCAGAGGATGTGGAGAGTGAGAAAAGAGCAAGACTTGGACGCCAACAGGAGTGGCCCAAAGAGGAAGACTCTTTAAAGGAGAAGAAAAAGAAGCATCCTATAAATGTGCTATGGGGAAGTCAAGGTAAGAGTGTTTTAGGAAGGAGGCACAAGTCAACAGAGTGAAACACTGATGAGAGGGAGTCTTCCAGGTCTTGACAAGATGGTGAGACAACCCTTCCCCATAATCAACCCAGGAGAAACTATAGAAGCTAGAAGATGCACAGGCAGAAAGTACTACTGACTCCCTTCCCCATAATCAACCCTGGAGAAACTACAGAAGCTAGAAGATGCACAAGCAGAAAGTACTAATGACATAAAAATGGAGAAACCCTTGGGGAGGCCAAAGAACGTCATGAGTTGGCAGGGCCAAGTGCAGCCGGGTGCAATGAGCAGCCAGAGACAGCAGTGGGAGAGAGGAGCCTGAGGGAGAGCATTTAAACTTCACTCTAGTCTTCACCTGCATTGCCTTGGAAAAAAATCACAGAAACCAGCAGCAAATAGCCCTGTTCCTGTGGTACAATATTCGATATTAGGCAGCCTAAAGCCCAGTGGTGTAGGGAACTGAACTATACTAGCAAGCCTCACTGGCCTCTTGGACATTTATTCCTCTACCTCCTCTCCCATTCAAACCTCCAGGACTGGCAGACTACAAACCAAGGAGATTGACATGACAGGGAAATCTAAGACAGAGGAAATCCTAAGCCTTCCAGAAAGAGTTTATGATCTCCAAAAGGACAAAAATCTGAATGAAATAGTATTTCTCAATACAAATATTAGATGCAAAGAGATAAAGTAATCTTTTAAAATACTGAAAGGGACAACTTTAAACCTTCATAGTTATATTGAACAAATTATTGTATACATGTTATAGTAAAATAAATACATTCTCAGGCTTACAAAGTCCCAGAAAGTTTGCCACAAAAAAAAAACTCATTTTGGAAGCATTTTTAGAGAAAGTACTTTAAAACATAAATATGAAAAAATAAATGCAGGAAAATACTGCAAGAGATATAGGAAATAGGAATGATCAAATAAATGAGAAAAGTGTACTGTCCTCTAAGAAACCAAGGATCAAAGAAAAAAAAATATGACTCAAAACAATTCAGTTTTAAATATCAGAAGGTATCAACATAGTGTAGGTATGTAGGGACTGAAAGGATAAAGGAGTCTCATGGGGAAACATAGTACTAAATTAAGAATTTTATAAAAATTAATAGAATAAGAATGGTATAATTGTGGCAGAGGGACCAAGAGAAAGCCCGAGAAGTGTCTGATGAAGGATGTTTCTCTTGATTTTACGATGATCAAATTAGAAAGGCAGTAAGGCCTAAAGTGGATGGCAATAGATTTAAGAAGGAATGAGAAACAAAGAAACAGTAAATATAAAAAGCCATTTTAAAAACTGTAAAGGAAAAGAGAGTAAACAATAAATAGGTGAAGTATTGGAGTTGTGGAAAGTCTTTCCACATGAGAAGGAATTAAGTATTTTTATTTATTGTATTCATCATCAGCTAGTAACAATATTTTAATTATTATTTAATTTATTTATTTATCATCTGGTCTGTATGTCTTTCAAAACCACCTCAAATCTATTTTGTAAATTAGGATAAAGGGGAAATGAAGTCAGGAAAATAAAGTCATCAAATGCATGAAATTCACACCTTATACACTTGCAAAGATGGGGTGGAGGAGTGTTAAAAGCAAATCCTTGTTCTTCGGTGTTGAAAAGAAGAACTAGCATTTAGACAAAGAATTTTCCTTAGCAAGGCAATTTTACTTTCTGTTGAAAGGGTGCTTCTTAGAAGCCTGACTGTCATGAGAGCACACACGAACAAAGGAAGGCAGGGATTATTATTATCTCTAAGGCAGCTAGTCCTTGTTACTGTGTCTTACCTCTATTGGCTGGAGTTGGACTGTACAATTTAAGCTAAACCTGATTGGCTAACTTGAAAAGTGCAGGAATGTGGTTTTACTGGTGGGAAGGTGGGAAGATCAGTTTTGGTGGGAGTAGCCATTGTGATGGGAGGGGTAATTCACAGAGTGGGTAGTAGACGTGGAATGTGGGCTCTATAGATAAAGACTGGTAGAAAGCTTGTGTAATTACTAGTGCCAGGGGAACACAGAGAGCAAGGAAGTCTGGCCTTCAAAGCAGGAAACAAAGAACAAGGAAACTTAAGCAAGCTAAACCTTTGAAGAAGAATCTCTTACTGTATTTACAAGGAGGGAGCTGGGTTTCCTAGCATCCAATTCAAAGACAGAACATTTTTCTCAAAAATCAATCCACAGAAATGTAAATTTCTTTTTTTTTTAAATATATTTTTTATTGCGTTTTAGGTTTTGGGGTACATGTGAAGCACATGCAAGACTGTTGCATAGGTACACACATGGCAATGTGGTTTGCTGCCTTCCGCCCCATCACCTATATCTGGCAGAAAGAGATGTAACTTTCAAATGAAACACTAATCTGAGTTCCTGTGGATACTACAAACAGGCTTTAGAAGAAAGAGATGCCTTACGTCCTTGTGTTGGTTCATCATTTTCCTACTCTAACATCTTCATTATCTTCCACAGAGAACAGATGTCTCCTAGATAAAGGATCAATTACTACAATGTGAATGTAGACAGGACAAAGACTAACGATGTTTTCTGTGCACAAGATTTTTAAAAGAGTGTCTTTAACTGGCTTTTCCCCAATGTTCTTTCTATTGTCTCTTTTATTTCTTCATGTTTTCTAAATGACTCACTATCACATTCAGATGATGCTGAGTAGTTAGAGCAGTCTGAGGAGCCATTGAGCCATTTATCCTTGATTTTGTCCTTTTGTATCTCCTGTAGAACAAGAAACTTGTCGTTCAAAAAGAGTCCAGACATCAGTGGGCAAGCATGTTGCTTTTCCTAAACCGCACGTCCACATGCCACTCTCCTTTTTTCTTGGACTGGACTTCAAAGTCTATTAGCATTATTCTTTGTTGATTTGCTCCAGTCACCTCTCAAATACATATACACATACAATTTCATTTAAGCTTCAAAACAACCCTGTTACTTATTATTATCTTACCTTTATAAAAAAAAATAAAATCAAAGTAACTTGCCTGAGTTGCACTGCTATAGGCTAAGTGATGATGCTAAGATCCTGACCTTTTTGCAAGAAATAATTAAAGAATGACATGGATAGATCCCTAAGTATGCATCTCTGGATCTTTCCCAGGCAGTTATATTATTGCATTGCCCTGGTATTTTTTATGTTGTTTTTTAAAAAGGGCAATTGTGGCCTGAGTTAATTTTTTTTCCTTTAGTTGATTTTTTTAAATGCTTGAACACCAACAACTACATCAACAAAAATATACATCTCTTAATAAAAGGAAAAATACCTATGACCAAGATGCAACTGGTAGTTACTGACTTTACTGTGTTTTAGATTCTCAGAGGATTGCCAGATTTTATTTTCTTTGTACATGTATTTAGAATTCAGGGTGGATTTGTTGGTTTGCTTGTTTGTTTTTGATCAAATTCCTGAACCTAACCCTCACATCAATGTTTAATTCCCAGAGGTTATTATGTACACATAAGGTCAGATTCCAAAGATATCTTCCTATCAATTGGGTTATGTCAAATAATAGTCTATTAGCCTTCCAGAGAAAACCATATTGATATCATATTAAATCTAGGCTTTTGGATGCAGAGACATATTTTGTCATTCATTTTCTAAATAAGGGAAAATAAAAATATGAAAATAACTGAAAAATGAACTAGTTTCTAGAGTTTCCAAGTTATTTTATAAATCCTAAGTGATTAGTTCTAATAGTTCCACAAAGACAGGTCACAACTGGCAAGCTGGAAGCCATGACTTGGGCTTGAGGTAGACATTTTAGTACTCTAAGAAGCACTGTGTGGATCTGATTAAGTAAAAATTCTAGGTTCAACATTAAGCGAAAAATATAACCAAGACAGCTACTATTAATGTACATAACTACATACAGTTATATATTGGAGGGAAGATTTCTAAATTATCAACTATGAAAGGACAATGGCTACTTTGTTACCTCTTAAGTCATCCAGAAGATTCCATTGTTCTCATCTCTGATAAAAGGACATTAACTGCGAGAAAATTTAGTTAGATAATAGCATGCATTCTTGGGTATGCTTGACACAATTAAATTAATGAGTATTTTAGGACCCTCTTTTTATACATGAATTGTCTCTTCCTAAGAAGAAGAAAACTTACCAGGTTTTATATGTAGATTTTAACATAATTGTGGACAGACATCTATAAAAATGGCTGCACTTAGGATGCTATTAGGAATGGCTGCATGTCATGAATGTGGTTTTAAGTGGGTAATTTACCATTTAAAAACTAAGTGAGCAAGGTGAAACATTACCATTACCCACCTGATGCACTGTGACGCTGAGGTATTATCTGATTTATTGGGATGGCATTTTCCATCCATTTTAATTAGACAAGTCTATTCTGGCATTGGCTGCATAATCTCAGCTTTCATATTTTGAAGAAGCATTTGGAACTGCTGGTGATATTTCTCATTCCTGATGCTCAACACCAGCAAAAACTGATGCATGAGGTGCTTTGAGTTGTGATTACTTGAACTGAACCATTCAAGCTATTTTGTCCATAACACATGCATAAAAATGTTAAGTATTTGAAGAACTAGATATTTTGAATTTGAACTAGAATTCAGAACTTCTGATTCTACATTAATCACTGGTCTGCTCATAAACCCCAATGGAGAGAGAGTATGTGTTTTTGACTCACAGAAAAGAATAGTCCTAATGTGGACTGAATCAGCCAGAGAAGGGGCCAGGCTGTGGCAATACAAAGACTGGCAGTAGAATGTTTTTTGAGATATGTGGTTTGCATCTTTCAAATTCACATAGCCATTTAAACTACATATTGACAAATATATTTTCAAGCAAAAACCCTATCAGGCCTGCTTTAAGGGAATATCTGACACTAGCGCCATTCATTTTTATACAAGTAGTTAATAATTAAATAGAATAATTTGCTTACTTTAGGATGTATAAGGGAAGCTCTATGATGATTTCACTGTTAATTTCTTGGAAGACTCTAGTATAGCTAGTTTAGTATAAGTCGGGTTATCATTAAGTTCGAATTAGATTTAGAAATAATAATATTTTACTAATCCACAAAGCCAGTTTTATGAGTTCACATAGGTGTGGAAAGTAAAAAGTTCCTCTTCAAAGTTTCCCTACTTGTTAAAGAATAAACAATAAATGTTAGAAATAATAGTTTCTTTCAAAGACTAACTTCCTTCAAGGCTTTTTTTTTTTTTTTTGCTAATAACTCTTTGTTAAGCTCTATCCTATGTAGCTGTTAGGTATAAAGGAATAAGTACATTCTGTGTCCTTGTACTTTAACCAAGATATTTGTTTTGCACATGCTCAGGTATGTCCCAGTTTGCAGTCCATGCCCCTTCCTTATTTGAAAATACTATTACTTTTCTAAGTCCTTTCACAAGAAACTTCCTCTTTTCCTTTGTTCTCCATTGCTTTTACCTATTTAGGAAAGTTTTAAGTTGTTAGCCAATTGGGCTTAGCTTAGACTGTGAGGTCCAGCTCCAACCAACAGAGATAGGACATAGCAGTAAAGACTCAATGCATAAAAGACAAATATTTCTGCCTTTCCTTTGTTCATTGGGCTCTTGTGGCAGTATTGCTAATGGGTAGCACCCTTTCTGCAGAAAGTAAAATTGCCTTGCTGAGAAAACTTTTTGTGTGAATGCTAATTTTTCCTTGCAGCACCTAGGAATAAGCATTTTGTCTCTAACAATAGGTTTCATGTGAGAGCTACACTGGTCTTTTTGAAGCTATTCAAGGACATCACATGTGTTTTTTCCTCTTTTCTTTTCTTCTGGCACCTCAGCGTCCACGAACTGCGGACGATGTCCAGACTCTCCTGGATTTGACCATCTCCTGTACTAAACACATTGTGAAAACCTTGAGACATGACATCTTTGAATTACTAGAACTTAGCATAGTACCCAGAACACAACAGGTACAAAACTATAAAACTGTTTATTAATTAATTCAATTTTATTCATTAAATATTTTTGAATGTTTATTTTGTGCCACACGTGTGCTGGAGGTTGGGTGGCTGGCAGTGGCAGTATGAATAAAACACAATTCCTCCTCTTTCAAGGAATTACATCTAGTAAAAGAGAAAGAGCACAGCTGACAATTATAAAGGAATGTAGAAATTAAATCCTAAGACATACATCAAAAGATACCCTTCTAACTCACCAATGCAAATCAAAGCAGGAAATTGGTCCAAAGAAGAAAGTATTTTTAGAGAAAAAGAATTCTTCCCAAACTACATGTACAGTAGGGAACAGTCAGGACAAAGTTACCCCTGGCACAAACCTATTTTTAAATTATCTAAATTGTTCTTTATTGTGTACTTTTCATAGACACTGACTTCATTTATTTTAAGAGCTTCACTGTGTTTTAGAACATAGTGTAGAATACCAGAATCGAAGCTTTACTGGTAAGTCAACCTAAGAAATATCAATCCTTAACAAGCAAGGAAAGTTAAAATAAAATCCTACCATACATAAGAATAAAAAGTCTAAATGGACAGAGTAGAAAATGTCATGTCAATGAACTAGAAGACACATGAATGCCACTGCATCTGTGGGAGAATGGGAACATCTTATACTACTGTGTGTGTGTGAAGCTACAATTTTGCCATTGCAAACAGAAGGAATAGGCAATGTTGATGTGGCAACAGTTCAAATGACACAGAGTTTCCCTGAAATTTAGATTCTAGGTATAGTTTATTTGAAGAGTACAAACTCAATATAAGGGATACTTGGGAAAGTATAAGAACTTTTCTATTTTGTAAGCAAAAGACTAAAAATGAGACCATGAAAGGAATACTCCATTTAGTCCTCTATCTAAAGCAGCTTCAGAAAAACCTTCTAGGAAATAATTTAATCAAATCATCTTCTCCCAGAGTTAAAAGAATCCTTCAGACATTCCCAAATGTGAAAATATAAATACAATTTCATCACTAAAAATAGAAATTAGCATTATAATTAACCACTGAAAGATGTAGAGCCAAGAGGAAAGCTGAGTCTTCAAGGAAAGTATTTCAGCTAAACTTTTTTCCTTTTGCTTTCATTTCTTGTCCCTCGTTTTACTCCTTTGTGAAAATTTAATATATACATATATATATATAAAATCATCTGTCTAATCTTCATCATAATAGCAATAATAACATCTAACATTAATTGAGCACCTAGTGTGTACTAGGTGACACTATATTAAGAGCTTATATACACTATCTCATTCGATAATTCTGACAGGGAAATGAGAAAAATACCTAATTTTTGCAGTTAAGAAAACAGACTCAGAGAGGTCAACAAAGGTCACAAAGCTACTACATGTTGGAATAAACACTTAAGTTCACATCTGTGTGTACGCAACACATAAACCTCTTTTGTCATGATCAATAACTGGGGTAACTTCACCCCTCCAAAATCCCAATTCCAGGCACCCCTACTCTCCAACCCCACATCTTCTTTCTATCTCACCCCCATTATCCCAACTCCAACACTCCTTTCCCTTAGCTGGGCCCTACTATCTAGTGATCAGAATACTTTTCATTGTCCATCACCTACCTCATGTCTTTGTCCCCACTTTCCCAGCTGAAATTCCATGCATGGTCACAGTTTCTTACCCTCAACACAAATGACATTTTGGGTCAGATACATCTTTAGGAAGTGGGGGCTGTCCTGTGTATTGCAGGCAGTCAGCAGCACCCCTGACCTCTACACAATGGAGTAGCCTTTCCCCCAACCAGTTGTGACAACCAATAAAATGTTTCCAGACATGGTTGTTTACCTTTTAAATTAAACAGTATTTGGATTTATTGTTGAGGGGGTAAAACGAATTTATTCAGATGGTCTGGATTTATATTACATCTTTCTGTGGTCTCAAATAAACTTCTCTGTAATGGAAAGCAGGGAGCATTTTGAAATGAATCGAAAGGCTGTCTAGTTCTGGTGGGGATCCTGTAAGAGCTCCTCTGTGCCTCGGTGGAAGGCCTTTCTTCTTTCTGTACCTTCGTACAGCAGCACTTCTGTGAATTACAACAAATGACCCTCTGATTCGCCAGCAAAAGTACCTCGAGCCAAGTGAGGCTCTGATGCCTCCTGCACAGCAAGTGTCTATCAAGAGACAATCAGAAAACCAATTTCTCAATAATAATACCAGCAAATCTCACACTTGGTAAAGTAGTCACAGTTTTAAGAAACTTAATATGAAAAACACTGCAAACCGTAGTGCCTTTTTTTTTTAAAGAGAGAAAAGCATACAAAGCAATTTCTTTCAAAAGCACTAGTTGAGTGATATGATTTTAAAACTAGGTTTTCTTTTACAAGGGCATACTAGGGTACATTTTACTACCTCCTTTAAAACACAAAGCTAAAGCCCTACCCTGACCATTCTCTCCACATGACAGTTCTCTGCAAACCTTTTGCACTGCTGCTAGTCCTTTTTAACTCTAATATCCTGTTGTCTGGGGAGGCTTTCCTGAACAAGCCTGGTTTTTCTGGCTCTTTGTTTTAGAGACAGGGTCTTGCTCTGTCACCTAGGCTGAGTGCAGTGGCATGATCATGGCTCACTGTAGCCTTGATTTCCTGGGCTCAAGTGATCCTGCCATCTCAAGTGATCAAGTGATAAAAAACTAGCCGAGCATGGGTGAGAAACTCTGTGATCAGGAGTAGCTGGGACCATAGGCATGCACCACCATGCCCAGCTAATTTTTTTTGTATTTTTCTAGAGGCAGGGTCTCACTTTGTTGCCCAGGTTGGTCTCTAACTCCTGGACTCAAGCAGTCCTCCTATTTGGCCTTCCATACTGCTGGGATTACAGGTGTGAGCAACCACATCTGGCATGAACAAGCCTATTTCCTCTCTCATGGCTAGAACAAGTTGGATGACCCACTTATGTACTTGCATAGTGGCCCATTTGATGACTTCATTATAAATATCCATCACAGCTTCCAAGCACCTTGCTCAGTGAGGCTTACTTTACCTACTGTATTTTAACTTGCTTCCCTCTGCCTCTGCCCATCCTAATCTCCATTACTATTGGCTTGTTCTCCTCCCTTCTTGTAACATGCATCACCTCCTGACACAGTGAACTTACACACTGTATAATTTAATTTCTCTCTTCCCTCGCTAGAATGCAAGCTCCATGAGGGCAGGAAATCTGGGTATGTTTTGTTCACCTTTGTGTCCCAATATATGTCACATCACCATCACCATCAGCATGTTGCGGTAATTAGGAATACTTAACAAATGTGTACTAGTTTCCAGTCTGTGAGTCTTTTTTGGTACAGTATCATATTTTATCTAAACCATTTATAAAGTAGGATTCTATTACTATCCCCTTTGTACAGATGAGTAAACTGAGGCTCAGAGAGATAAAGTAACTTGCCCAAGTCACATAGATAGTACATGGTGGACTTCGAAATTCAAGCCCAGGCAGTTTAACCCCAGAACTCAGGCTTAACCATTTTGTAATAAATGTTAGTTGAAGTTAGTTGGAATAAATCAATTTCTATAAGCCATACACCTTGGCTTAATTTATTTTGGAGGAGAAATATACTAGAGAGACTGTCATTAGAAAGACTATGCCAATTGTCTTGGGTTGTTATAATAAAGTCCCATAGACTATCTAGTCTATGGGTTACAAACAAGTGAAATGTTTTGTTTTTGTTTTAGTGCAGTGGCATAATCTCAGCTCACTGCAACCTCCATCTCCTGGGTTCTAGTGATTCTCCTGCATCAGTCATTTGGGTAGCTGGGGCTACAGGTATGTGCAACCACACCCAGCTATTTTTTGTATTTTTAGTAGAGACAGGGTTTCACCATCTTGGCCAGGCTGGTCTTAAACTCCTGACCTCAAATGATCCACCCACCTCAGCCTCCCAAAGTGCTTAGATTACAGGCATGAGCCACTGCACCCAGCCTGAAATGTATTTTTTACAGTTCTGAAGGATGAAAGTCCAAGACCAGGGTGCTAGCATGTCAGGTTCTGGTAAGGGGCCTTTTCCAGGTTGCAGATGGCCTACTTCACATTACGTCCTCACATAGTGGAGAGCTAGAGAGCTCTAGGGTCTTTTTTCATAAGGACACTAATCTCATTCATGAGGGTTCCACCTTCATGATCTAATCACTTCTCAAAGGCCCCACCTCCTAATACCATCACAGTGGAAGTTAGCATCTCAGTGTATGAATTTGGGGTGGATATAAACATTCAGCCCATATCAGCAATCTTTTCTTTATGAGTCTGAACAACTTCCAAATCTATTTCTTCCTCCTCTATATCTTGGCAAATTATCTTATCCTTCCCCCTTTTATGTTTTCTGCAGAGATTTATCTTTTCTAGTGCTTTAAGTAATCTCCAGTGTTGACAGCTGTAATCTCGCTGGCTTCCTTGGCTGAGCCTTTCCAACATTTAGTGAAGATTTCATTTCCTCCAGTTCAAGATGCTGCAAAAACAAAAGTTATCTTCATGGCCTCTTCCCAAGAAACCTTTCCAGTGACTTTTTCCCATCATATTTCATGTTCCTTTACCGTATCTCATAAACCCCTAATTCTCAGATACCACTTGAAAAAAAATCAGCTGCTAGCAGGTGGCCATCTGCAACATGTTGAGGTTTCTTTTGCCACAATGCCTCATCTGGTGAAGTCTCATTTCCACCTTTTTTCTTCTCTACCCTCACTTGAATTTGCCTACACCTTGTCTTTTTTCCTACAGGAGCAGAGCTGTCTTTGCTTACTCTTACTCTTTACAGACGATAGTTGTATTTAAAACCTTTCAAGCATTTTCCTTTTTTGATAAATTTCAATAAGAGGTCATTTTCTTATCTCATCCTTTCTCAACTCCTCCAGGATCTTACTTCATTGAGCATGTATTTCCTCTTTTGTACAGTTATCCTTGCTACCTTCACTCTGCCAGTCTCTTTATGTTTCAATCAACAAACAGCAACAACCACAACCTTCTCAATCTGGTTATGCCCTTGGGTTGTTGGCCCATCTGTCTGATTCCTTTCAGCTCCAGTTATCCTCAGTGTAGTCCACTAACTAATCCTTTTCCCTGGTTTTCCACATACTTACTCATAAATTCTGTCAGTTTGGTTTAAATCTACTACTATACTAAATCCATGCTTTAGGAGGCTACCAGTAACCATGTACAGCTTAAGTGAAATCACTTTCTTCCATTTTCACCTTCCTCTGTCATTACACAGAATTTAATACTTAGAACAATCTCTCTTTCTCTAAACTCCTCTTTTCTTTTTGAAAAACTCTCTTTGTTACCCACCGGTCTCCCTGTTCTGTCTCTCTGTTAAATAAAAGGAGTGGATCATAATAGCTGTTCTATGTCCTTGTTTTCCCATTCTACTAACAAGGGGAGGGAAGGCTGCCATGATACTATTTTGACCCAATGCCAGTGGGTGAGTCTCCACTACTAGTGTGACCCTCTGGTTCTTGTCCTTCTGTGTGGCAAAAATGCTCAGAGGGTCGGATGTACCTCCTAGAAGAAGGTCCAGAAAAGTACCTTCCACCCTGCTTTGGTTTGGGGCTACTAAGGCTTTGCCAATAAAGGCAGGTGGGCTCTTTCACACGGCTGAGTCTGACCCCCTGAAACTCTTCACAGGGTTAGAGCCAAAGCTCTTTAATAGTGAAGCTCTCCTCTGCCTTGCTTTGCCTTCTCTGTATTTTTTTTTTTTTTAACTCTTGGAGACTGAGGTCATACGTAAACTTATCAAGGATAGAACTAGGATATTTCTGGCTGCTCAAGTCCAGTCCAACATATTTGCATTGGGTTAACATAGAGAACACTGCCACCTCTGTGTATCCCTCCTGCCCCTTCAGTGTGATGTTCCTGAGCTTCCAGCCTCCATCTCATCCTCTCCAGCCTTTCCTTCACCTAAAGCATATGTCCAATGACTTCAATGATTATCTCTACTCAGAAGAATCCTAAGGTTGGAACTTAGGCTTCATCCTTCTTTCAAGTTCTAGTTTTGAATTCTTGAGCTCTTTGACTTTCACCTCAAAAACCAGTATGTCTAAAGTCAAACGTATAATCTTCCTCCTGAGATCTACTTTTCTTACAACATGTATTTTTAATGTTATCAGAATCCTCTAGTCACCCGGATCTGAAATGTAGATACATGTTTGACTATTCCCTTTTATTTCCTTCTCCCTATATTCCATGGGTCATTATATTATGTTCACCTTGGCAATGTCTTTCAAATTCACAACTGCTCTATTTTAATCTCTTGATTATATTTCAGGCACTTGTTACCTTAACAATGATAATTAAGGAATTTCTAGTATCTGTCTTTCCCATAATCCTATACAATGCTACCACATTACCATTCTAAAGCAATGCTTTGAATCTGTCACTCTGCTGCTCAGAATACTATGACATGCTAGTCCCTACTAAATGAAGCTCAAACTTCTTCACCTGACATCAAAGCACCCTCCATAGTTTTCATCAGTATACCTTGGAGTTTATCTTTCATCAGTCTCCAACTTACATTCCAAACTACAATCAAATTAGATCAGCCAGTTTTATGTAGACAATTAAGACACTATTCTCACATCTTGTTAGAACTTAAGGATTCAAGCTACACAATCTACTACTTTTAGCTGTGTAATCTTGGGTAAAGTGTATAACCTCTTCTGAGCTACAGTTTTCTTATCAATAAAATGGAAGCAATAATTGCTACTTGTCTCATAGGATTCCCCTTAGCATTTAATTAGGTAACACATGTGCAGTGCAGGTTTAGCACAGTGCCTGACATGGCAGAAGGATTCACTATCTTTTAGCTAGAATACTACTAATGAGTATTTCTCATTCCCTATGTTTTTGATGCCATCCCTTCTGCCTGGAAAGCCTCCACTCCATCTTTGTTCTTTAGAATCACACCTATCCTTGAAGGCTGTGATGAAACTTGTCCCATCTATGAGTCTTCTGGACTCATTATGCTCTGCAGTGACTTCCTTCTTCTCCTTAATCCTAAAGATCTTGTATCACTTTTAGGAAACTTATCACATTGTATCATAGTTCTCTGGAAATTTTCTCTCTTCTTTCACTAATTCAAAGCCACTTAACCCATTTTTTAAATTATTTGTTTGTTTGATTTTGGAGACAGGGTCTCAATCTGTTGCCCAGGCTGGAATGCAGTGGTGCAATCATAGCTCATTGCAGCCTCAAACTCCTGGGCTCAAGTGATCCTCCTGCCTCAGCCTCCTGAGCAGCCAGAACTACAGGTGCACACCACCACACCTGGCTAATTTTTAAATTTTTTGTAGAGATGGTGTCTCAGATGTTGCCCAGGCTGGTCTCAAACACATGGCCTCAAGCAATCCTCTTGCCTATTATTGAAACATCTATTGTGCCTGGTGCAGTGTCTTACCCTCAGGAAATATCTGTGGAAACAATGAGTAAATAATGTTTTGATTTTACTTTCCTTAAGAAGAACAAAAGAAAATGCCAATAACAGCTGGGCATCATGGCTCACACCTGTAATCCCAGTACTTTGGGAGGCCAAGGCGGGTAAATCACCTGAAGTCAGGAGTTCCAGACCAGCCTGGCCAACATGGTGAAACCCCATCTCTACTAAAAATGAAAAAATTAACTGGGTGTGGTGATGCAACCCTGTAATCCCAGCTACTCAGGAGGCTGAGTTGGGAGAATTGCTTGAAATCGGGAGGCAGAGGCTGCAATGAGCCAAGATTGCACCACTGCACTCCAGCCTGGGCAACAGAGTCAGACCCAGTCTCAAAAAAAAAAAAGAATAAGAAGAAGAAGAAGAAAAGAAAATACCAATAAAGTAAAAATAACAGTAAAAATTAACATTTTAGAGCATATCTGTATACTTACCACGAGTCAAGCACTGCATTTTACTGCATATTACTTATGTCATAAGTACAGTGTTTCTGCATATATTTTGTGAATTAATCTAACTTGGAAAAATATTTTGTAAAAACCCACAAGGATTGTTTCTGTAGATATTTTACATATAATTTATTGCTCCTTAGCAAAAACGATGGCAGCGAATTAATGCCTCTAAATACTAATACCTGAAAAGTACTTGTTTAGCATCTGAGCATCTTTCTATACTGCAAGAATTCCATTCTTCATTTTTTCTGAGAGGCTATAGAAACAGAAAATGTCAGGTCCCCTTTTACTCAGGCTTCCTTGTAGCAAGGACATGGGCATGTGCCCTAGGATTTACTGTTCAGTTTTGTTTATGCCATGCTTTCAAGGGGAGCTGGTGATTCAGAAAGCAGGGCCAGGGAAGGTTTGTCTCCATGACAGTGGAGGCAGCAGTGAGTAGGTGATTCCTTTAGGTGGTGTATTAGTTTTCTAGGACTGCTGTAAAAACAGAAATTTGTTGGCTTGAACAACAGATATCTGTTGTCTCACTGTTCTAGAGGCTGGAAATCCAAAATCAAGATTGTAGTAGGGCCAGGCTCTCCCTGAAACCTTGTAGGGGAGAATCATTTCTTGCCTATTCTAGCTTCTGATGTTTACCAGCAGTACTTGGAATTCCTTGGCTTGTGTCTGCACCACTCCACTCTCTGTGTCTGTTTTCACTTGGCCGTCTTCTCCCTTTGTGTCTCTTTCCTGACTTCTTATAAGAATACTGGTCCTACTGGATTAAGAACCCACCCAACTGTAGTGTAAACTTACCTTAACCTAACTAGTTACATCTGCAACTACAGTATCTACAAATGAGGTCATGTTCTGAGGCACTGGACATTAGAACTGCAACATATCTTTTTGTGGGGACAGAATGCAACCCATAATAGCTGGTATCTACTGACCCATGCCAGACTAGTGCAAGCAGCAATGTCTGCTGCTTGGTGGCAGCAGTGAGATACCCTTACACTTCACGCTCTGTGACCTGATAGGACCTTGTTCTGGACTCTGTCGCCAACTATAGCACTTCCAAATGTTCTAGAAACTATTTTAAAGTCCTTAATTTTTTTGCTACTGAAATTGGATATATCTCTGTTGCATTCAACCAAGAATGCTATACAACTATTTAGAAGTACAAAAATATTTATGTGTCACATAAAATGGAAAAGCAGACTAGAAAGTGGAATGTGTTTTATGATTACAGACATTTAAAAACAGGTATTTAGGCCACCAAGATCTCGAAAGTAATATTAGGAAAGTATTGTGTTAGAGTTGGAGTGACAGAATAGCTGTGGTTTATTAATTTTTCAAAATTGTCTTTCATATTTTTATATAATATTCTTCATTTTCAAAAATTACAGAAGGGATAGGAAGGAAAGAAACAGTGACCCAAAGTGTGCATTCAATCCAATATTATTTCCACAATAGGAATTTAAAAATTGTTATTTGGGGAAGGGAGATTTATGTAACATTTTTTAATATTAAGAAGAAATATTGAAAATAGTAGGCATAATGCACAGTATACTTAAGAGTGACATCTGGTGGGGTGTTGTTGCTCACACCTGTAATCCCAGCACTTTGGGAGGCGGAGGCAGGTAGATCATGAGGTCAAGAGATTGAGACCATCTTGGCCAAGGCTGTGAAACCCTGTCTCTACTGAAAAAAAAATACAAAGATTAGCCGGGCTTGGTGGCGCACGCCTGTAGTCCCAGCTACTCAAGAGGCTGAGGCAGGAGAATCGCTTGAATCCGGGAGGCAGAGGTTGCAGTGAGCTGAGATTGTGCCACTGCACTCCAGCCTGAGCAACAAGAGTGAAACTCAGATTCAAAAAAAGAGTGACATCCATTCAACCGATCTCCCAAGTCAGAAACTGTATTTTCTCTATTTTGTTGTTAGCATCACAGAGTGTGTTCAATAAATATCTGTTATTGAATGGTTAAATTATTAATAATTGCTTGAGTAGGTAGGTGTCCTTGATATAGGATTAAGAATCATTTTCCCACTTTTCCGTTTCTATTTAATTTCTTGGTTCTGCTCAGACCAACCTAAGTTGATGATTAAAGAGTTATGCTCTTAAATCAATTTCTATTGTCCTCGTTTTTTCAGCAAGATCTCAATTATATGCTTATCAGAGTTAACATTTACCTGAAGCGTAACTATATGGGCAATTTGTTTTCTTCTCAGGCTGATCCATGAATGAATATTACCATTAAATCCAAACACATTCTAAGCAATGCCATTATTAAATATTGGAAGCACACTCATTTAGAATGGTGACTAAAATTTTTAGAGGGCAACATAATCCGTGTTTGTCAAAGTTCTTTTTAAGTCAGCAAGAGAATTCAACCCTCAAAACTGAAATGCTAAGGCTGCTGGTTGGCAGCATGAAATTGAAGGCAATGATCCTGTTTTGGATCACTGCTTAGCTGCAAAGGTCAATAAGGCCTTGTTTGTACCATCTAACATTTATGCATAAATCTAACAGCATAAACAGATACTCCAGTGAATTTACATTCTCAACAGCAACTCTGCATTTACAATTTTTTTTCTGTCTTCTGAAATAGGAAAAAAGAAAAGAACAATCTAATTGATTGCACAAAGTGTCTCCCTTACAATTTTCTTAAAAATACCAGGACAGCTGTGTTTCATTTCAGAGTTCCCTGTGCTTGGATCTGGGCACAATCACATGTGGCTCAGAATACTGAGGCTTCTAAGAAACTCTATGAAGAACCTAACAATGTTGTCCTTCTACAGAATGCTTTCCAAAATCCACAAAGAAATTGCTCTGCTAGGGATCCTGAAAAATTCATCAGCTGCAATTTCCCCTTCTCATTCCTGAAACTCTGTATGTTTGTTAAAAAGCAGAAGGGAAATTCCAATTAAGAGCATATTTCTTACATGGATAAAACATGAAAGTCACTTTCACTGATGGTTAATCATTTTCAGCATAACTCTGATTCTCTATCTACTATTCATACTAAATTCCAATGAATGGGTTTTAAAAGAAAGAAAAAAAAGCTTCTGTGTGATGAAGCTTTTTTTTTCACTGAAATAATGAGGAACACAGTACCACATTTACAAGGGATAAAGGGATTAAAACGAAATGTTCCCTCTCTAATGTTATACTTTTAAAAACCCTCCCTTTTCTTTTCTTTAAAAAAAAAAATATATATATATATATATATATATATATATATATACACACATATATATGATTGCACTTTAGGTTCTGGGGTACCTGTGTAGACCACGCAGGATTGTTGCACAGGTATATACATGGCAATGTGGTTTGCTGCCTCGATCCCCCAATCTAAACAGAGTTCTTGCCAAAAACAAACAAACAAAACATAAAACCAGGTGATTCCAGCTATAAGAAGCTTCACTTTATGTAAATAGAGCATAGTTATTTTTTTAAATGGCTTTAAAATACTAAAAATAATGTGCGATTGTATTTCTATGTGTAAACACTGACATTTGTAGAAGAATGCATGATGGTTCGGGGGAGACTAGAAAGGCTTCACTAGAGGTGAGGGACACGAAAGTGAAGGACAAAGAACTGAGTTCCCTTGGAGAGGGCAGAGGCTTGGTGGTCATGAACATGGACTCTGGAACCAGATCACCTGGTTCCAGTTCCCACCACACCTCTGACGGGCTATGCGACCTTGAATAAGCTATCTTACTCCTCAGTTTCCTCACCTATAAATTGGGTATAATAATAGCAACTCCCCATAGGGTTCTGAGGATTAAATGAGCCAATATTAAAAGATCTTTGAAGAGTGCCTGACAAATAAATGCTTTATAAGTCTTAGGAAGTATAACTATTTGTAGATGGATGGTGAAGATTCAGAGAAGGGGAAAACCAAAGGGCAAGGATCCCTCCCCCCGGGGGGGAATAGGAAAAAGTTGGGCAAAAACAGACACGGTAAGAATGGCATTATCTGTATCATGGCCCCAGTGTCAATGTGGGTTTAACAACACCAAATTCATCTCAGGAAAGAAGCAGGTCAATATTACCTGAGGTCTCACTCTGCTAGTTTGGTCTGATAGGGAAGGAGCCTGTATATGGTGAAAAGTCAGAGCCTGTCTCTTTCCCTTTGTCTGGCATATTTCCAAGCCAGTAATTGACTTTGAAAAGAGACTGGTAGCTACCATTTCTTCCTCAAAGCTTGCAGGGAGTATATGGATAAGGAGCAGGTTTGTTATCCATTCTGTACCTTTATTTTGTGTGTGGAGTGCAATGAATGAAGAACTTGGGAAAGAAGGCAGGTGACTCGTTCAAATCTTCTTGTAAACAGACATACTAATGACAGACCTGGCAAACACGTTAACAGTACTCACTAGTGAAAGAGTCATTACAAATAGAATGCTTTTAGTAGGATGTATCTGGTCTATCTAGGATTGCTTATGGTAAACAAACTTGGGATCTAAGGATTTGTGAGATAAAAAATAGAAAAATAAAGTCACATAAGCTACTGAACTCTGTAGTATAAAATGGAGATTCTCTTTCTGTGTAAGCGATGTGAATTGCACACATCGCTTACACAACTCCTATGCTAGTCTTGGCGCAAAGTAGATCCCAATGCAGCAAGAAAAACCAGTGTGTTGCGTTGGAGGTCTGAGATCACTCCCTGCTGTGCCTGGACCCTGAAATTACTGTGTCATTGAAATTATTGGTAAAGTTCAATACTAGATCAGATCTCCATAATGTATGAGTATGATTTCACTGTCTGGTGCTTTGTGTTGTCTAGGCATATTTTTAATAACTATGAACAATTCTAGCTTTCATTTGCTCTCTCTGTCAATCTTCACAAAATAATGGGGTGATCATACAGGGAGGCAGGATGTGCGGTAGACTGTCAAAGAGCAGGAGTTTGGGGTGATCCCCACTCATGGGCTGCAAGGCCATGAGCTTATTCATTAATCTGTCTTCACCTCAGCCTCCTCGTCTGTAAAATGGAGAGAGCCACACCCTCTCAAGGCATTGCTGTGAGAACTAAATGAATACGGTACACTTAAAGTACATAATACAGTGCTTAAAAGTATACTAAATACTTGCCAAATCATAGCTCTTGTTAATACTAAAGGAAGATCTTATTGAATCTCACATCAATGACTTGCCAGCATATAAAAGAAGGGAGAGAAACAGTAAAATGAGAAAGATCCTGTTCCTTTCACTTCATTTTATGCCCATGTTCCCCTTGTTCTGTTCTCTTGAAACGTGGTTATAAAGACAGGAGGTTTGCACAGAAAACTTTAGTCCTACCTTCTGAAACAGATTTTTAAAAACATTTTAAAATATTGCTACTTGCTTGGTATGTCATTTCTGGAGTTAGCAAAACTAGTTCTAAAAATTGCCATCAATTTAAAGGAACATTTTTAATTTTTTAACAGCTGAATTGCAGTATTACTTCTAAAGGGAACATATTTCTTTGGCTTATTTTCAAGACTGCCCTTTTTTAACTTATTTTCCTGTGTGTGCTGTGTGTCCTGCTGATATTCTGATAGCCTCAAAAGGACATTAGAATAAACCTACAAACACTAACGAGGTTGAAAAGAGCAAATTTTGTTTTCTGAGGACCTCTGGGTAGCCTATTTTCATTGTTCTGAAACTGCTATTTCTAAGTTTTAATTAGATCTACGATAGGTGATTTTAGGAGGAAGATGGGTAGGGCACTTGAAGAAATGTTATCTGTATGTTTCAAAGAGTTAAAATTATTGAATTTCAAAAGCGTAAAAAAATAAAACATATAAACGATCTCTCCCCTACTAACATCTTTTGTCAAGAAGTTATACCAATAAACCCTCCCGTGATTCTAATGCAAAAAATATATCCAGCCAAAATAACCTGACAGTCTGAGGAATGTCTTCACGATATTCATACTACAGTCAATTGTACTGTAGTTATCTGTCATCTCATTTCACATATAAAGATAAATGATCAACATTATTATCAATAAAAAACTACTGATAGCTAGAACAGAACTCATAAGTCTTAAATCAAGAGGCTAATATATTCAAAACCATGTGATTGCCAGCAAGCAGAGAATAGTTACAACACGTTTCACATAACTAAACTCATATTATCTTTTAATTAAAATACATTCACTGAAACTAATCCAGTTAGAATCTACTTTCACGGGGGCATAGTTAATGTGCTTTCTGTATTCTATGGTACCTAAATCACAGGAAGAAGTGTTTCCCATTAAAAATAATTTCTGGCTGGGCCCTACAACACTCCTGTTTTCCTGTACAATTAACAAAATGAATCACATTTCTGAAAATCACTCAGAATTACATTTAGCCATTCATGATATGTCAGCATTAGACATTTCACCTTGCCAATTAATCCTTGAAATTTTTAATTTACGTTTACTAATATCCTTCTTAGCTGATTCCTTGCTGAGTTATTAAGATTGGTTGATGATTATCTTTGTATGATCCATATTAATCAATACCATGTTAAATATGTTATTGCACATATTTTCCTCACTGCTGCAAAATACTGTACCATTTATGTCTTTTCCATGATGCTGTTTGAATCTTTAATGTGTTATAACTCACAAATGACTTAGTCGGTCACTTTAATGGTGAAATATTTTGATTTGTGGATTATTCCTCCCTTTAATCACTAACAAACTCCTACATTTATGTTAACTTTTAACTTGTTTTCACATTCCTTATTTTATGTTACCCAAGCGATCCTCCACAATCCTCAAGAATAGGTAGGATAGATTCTTCAATGGGTAAAACAAACATATAGGCCAGGTGCAGTGGCTCACTCCTGTAATCCCAGCATTTTGGCAGGCCAAGGCAGATGGATCACCTCAGGTCAGGAGTTCGAGACCAGCCTGGACAACATGGTGAAACCCCCCGTCTCTACTAAAAATACAAAAATTAGCTGGTTGTAGTGGCTGGCACTTGTAATTCCAGCTACTCAGGAGGCTGAGGCAGGAGAATCGCTTGAACCCAGGAGGCAAAGGTTCCAGTGAGCTGAGATTTCGCCAATGCACTCCAGCCTGGGTGACAAGAGCAAAAACTCAGCCTAAAAACAAACAAACAAAAACAAATACACACAAAAAAACCCCATACATATAGAGGAGTTAAATAATTTGTCTAAATCATGTAACTGGTTAGTTTAGGAATATGGACCACATCTCCAAGTTTTGGCTCAAGTGCTTTTTCTCATACATCAGGCCAGATCTACTTTCAGAAAAAGATCAAACTTAAATATTCACTGAAGAAAATGGATACCACGATTGATATAGCAGCTGGTTAACAATCTCATGCATTGCTTTCTGAGAAGTGTAAATTCAAGCAAAGTGGGCAGGAGAGTGATTGATGTAATCTCTCTAAAAAGAAATCTGTTGAATCTGTAACAAGAGCGTATTCATTTGTAGTATCTCACTAATTTCTTTCTAGGAGTCAAGAGACATTATTGGACACCCAAGCAAAGATTTATGTTCAAAGGCATTTGTCACATTTTTCAGTTAAATATCTTTTAAACATTTAATCATTTAAATACAATGAACTAGTTTTTAATAAAATAGATTATGGGCGATTTTTCTTAACTTTCAGTATTTTCCAACATTTTTCTTTTCTTTTTCTTTTTTTTTTTTTAAGCAG